>DWLS01004253.1:0-14280 GCA_018246255.1 Pachliopta kotzebuea | reverse complement strand
ACCACATCTTCACTTACCACCAGGTGGGATCGTGGTCAAGCATTAACCTATACATACGTAAAAAAAAATAAAAAAAATAACAGTATTGCTATTTTCTAACTGTCAATACATAAGAGCCAGTGTACGCTTCACTATCCACGAATTTGTTGTCACTTATCACCATGTGTAATTTAGGTCAAGTATTATTACATTTTAAGCTGTAACATTTGATAATAAGTCTTATTTAAGTCACGATTAGAGGATTATGTCTCCTCCGTGTTGATCCGGTGAAGATCTAAATATTAACTTGTGCGTATCACATGTTGAAATGCTTGGTTGAGATAAACTGGCCTGATTGCTGTCATAGGTGGTCTTAACTACCGTTTTATGGTAAATTTCGTGCATGATAAATTTTAATGTGCCGCGCACGCGTTATACTGTCCTTGTTAATGTTAATATTAAGATGTTTTGATTATAATTGTAGACGTTTAATATCTAAGTGGCTTCCTTCACAAAGTATATAGTTTTTATGTATTTATGTACGTTTGCAATCTTTATTACACAATTGAACATCGAAAGTTAATCTAATTAAAATATTATCAATAACGTCTTTTTACTTATCAAACTAAACGTTTTGTTTGTGGGGCCCTATATTAAATTACATACATATCTAACATAGATCTTTTAAGGTTAGTTTTATTAAATTCTTATGAATGTCTTGAGAATTTACATCAAACATGTTTCTGGCACATTTGTATGACATTATTTATTGCCGCTTCAGAACTACTTTGTAGTGAATCAAATATATTTGTATTAATAGCGAGTTCAAAAATTTAACCGAATTTTTTTAAAACATTTTTGATGAATTTGAAAGATCGATCCTAGAATTCTACACCGAGCCCAAAAAAAGAGGTCGACGCTTGAAAATCACCTGCAACAGTAACACCCAAACATTAAGCTAAGGTCCTTCACGACTTTTGCCCCAAGCCAAGATGCTTATTAGGGACGTACCACGCACCTGTGTGAATATTTTCATAATCCTCCTAATTAGAGGTTTGCAGATATTCCCAAAGAACGCCGAAAGCCAAACGGTTGAGCCTTACTGTGGAGGCAATAAATTGTTCGACATTTGACCCCGCACACTACTTTTTTTTGTAAATTTGCCCTCCGGCTGCCTTGATCCAAAGCAGGAACAATTTGGAAAGTCTACAGAGTAATATACAAGTATCATACATGTTAATTATATATGATCGCTTTTACTGTTAGATATTGCTAATACTGTTTTATCTGATCTAGTAAATGAAAATAAAAAACCTGAGACTTCAGTAAGAATTGATATCGGGTACATATATAGTGATAGATGAAAGAAGGAAATTTAAGCGAACTCAATTATATGATAGTAAAGAAGAAAGCGGTGTAATATTTAGGTTAAGTAAATTGCCGTTAAGATATGATCACACATAAATCTGGACACAGTGAGGTAACCTACTCTGTGCTTACACTAATGTCGGATGAATTTATCGCGGCGATCGTCAACTGTGGCGGTTTGCCGCAGGGCTACCCGCCTCTCCTCTGTGTTTCCCACGTGCTTTGAATGCTTGGATTGCGTGCGACCTTTTACACCACATCCATGACCGTAAACACTACTACAACCTCATCAGCGCTTAAAAAATATCATTCCCTTACTTCACTGCCATAGCGGTTACGATCCATAATTTTTTCATCGGTTGCTTTAAGATATTTTGATATAACCTTCATTGATTGGCTATATACGGATGTATCTGCTGCTTCAGTAGATCTACCGTTTGCTTCAGGCTAAAGATGTGGGTTTTCGATTTGGACTCATACGATCGTGGGATTTTAACCGAACTGAAGCTGATCCGAGATTTAATGATAATGTAACATATTTTTATAGTTTGGAGGAACTTTATAATTATATTATATCATTTTAAGAACATATAACGATTTTAATAAATTACACTATTACATTCAGTAAGATATATAGAAATAATGTAAATTACCAAATTATTGAAAATCGTATTGACTAAAGATTTTACTGAAATTTCAGGTATAATTTTAGGCAAATTTCATTTAAAGAAAATTTCAAAAATGTTCTGTATGAGTCATGCGATTAACATGAACTCCACACTAGAGTGAGTAACATAATGGAAGTGCATGTAATAGCAGCATTCATGATAATAACTATACTATGGGATAGAAGCGATTACACGCGTTCACCGAATTATTCGGTAATCGATCAGGTACGATCTTATATTTGTAATAATATCCAAGAAATTCCTTTACGTCAGCCGATAAACATGGAGGGTTAAGTCAGTAATGATACGGATCAACCCATTGGAAGGATTTGGAAAATTCTTTAACGTCAATATATGGTATTTAGTTCAACTATTTTAATGAGCTATCCAACTGTTATTGAGGTATTATACAAATTCCATTCGGTAGTTTAAATCGGTAAGATTTCTTTAAACTTTTTTTTGTTTTAGATAATTGACGGTTACTTAGTAAAGAGTCTCATACAATAGTAGTGTGATTCCTTTCCACAGTTTTTTAAACAACCCAATAATAAGTTCAAAAAGTTAAAATAGGAACTGCCACATAACGGATTTGAGATATCCATCATTTATATTAACATTTACTTATATAAACAGGACTTAAAATTCTTAAAGATGTTTTCAACTACTAAGAAGCAGTAAAATCGCTACAATAAATATTTCTCTTAATATCTCCTCTACTGGAACTGGGCCATCTCTAGTAAAGAGAGAGTAAAGGCTAATTATCCGAGATTAATATAAAGGAGTTTTTAACAATAAAATAGTAGTAAATTAGTTTTTTTTTTTAATACAGTAAGTAAGATCATTACTTAACTTGGCTATTCTGCTCGACGGCAACCTTCTTTGCGGCTCCATAGGCTCACCCCCAATTAGGGTCAATTTTCGGCTGTCACAAAAGGCGAGGGTTGTCCTAAAGATCATTGGTTGGTAATTAAAACAAATAGGGTCAAAAAGGGCCCGCCCGAGGCGCCACGGGGCGGCGGCCGCGCTCGTCTCGCCGTCGCCGTCGGCATCCAACCCCCTCATTATAAACTTAATCTAATTATTGAATTCGTACAATGTTGTGTTTACATTTTTTTTTCTAATTTGCTCCACTATACTTAAGATTCGACGCGTAAGCGCTAAATGGCACGTTTAGGGTAATATATCATATGTGTGCGAGTCACTGTTGAGCCGACGGCCGTTTTCTCACGCTTCAACATGAACTCATTTCGTACGGGCGACGTTTTGTCATTAAAGGCAGCGAGAGACGCTGGTAGGATCCACATAATGGATATCGGGATAGCTCCTTTAATTTGGATGCTAAACAGCCATATTACTTTCGTAACACTTTATTAACTCTTCGTTCATATTACCTACTATTGAACATGTATTCGGTATTGAAAATTAATAAATTTTAACCTCAAACGAAGACATCGAATTTTCATTGGAAAATTCTAATGTAACTACATATGACATGCTAACATGCTTCTTCAAGCTTACTTTTGTTCTCTTCTCAAACCAATAGTAGGACTAGGAGAGAATGTATGATGGTATTAATTTCGCCTTTTCGTTACTTTTCGTGTGCAAATCAAGGTTTTAAAAAAATATTTAGGGACGAAAGTAATCAAAGAAACTGCACACTGAAGAATGTATCAAATTTATAACTTTCCTTTCACAATACTTCTTTGTTAATAAAGTTACGATTTAATTCACGTTAAAGATATTTATAAGGCAAGAAGAATTTCTGTATACAATATATAAATTTGATCTGTATTTCTTATAACATTTATACAGTATAGTTATGATAATAAATACAGTAAATCTACAACGTACTTTTTGTTGTATTATTATAGTATACACAACACCTACACACTCACTACAAATATTTTTAATTGCTTAAATACGTCATACATTAATGTTACCTGCACGAGAGGTCGATACTTGGTTACCTGTAACACGGGTTTGTTACCTATCACAGACACCAGCTATCCACAAACATTGTAAAATGAATATATAGAGCTACAAACTCAGTTTTTTGTAAATTTCTTTGGTTCGGAGGGGACAAAATAAATATCCTTTTTTATACTTTGCCTTGGATCAACGGATATCTGTTAGTTAAAATATCTTTTTGGATATTTGTATTATATTATACATATTACAATAAAACAATAGCTATTATAATTAAATATTTTAATTACTTAAGACGATAAATAATAGCAAATCAGTTTTTCAGGGGTTACCACCTAAATTTTTAATGCTTTGGTACATTTTCATTGAAATAAAAGTAAGAAAAAAAATTATATAATAGAGACTCTCCCGTGTTTTCATTGAAACAAATTGAATATTATACCAATCAAGTTATTGACAAGTCATTTAAAGTTGCTGAATCGTATAATATTGCTAGTGCCTCGAGTCATGCCGTCTATCTTCGGTCCTCGGCCGATGGGTACGCTAACCCATCCATCATGTTCGGTAACGATGTTTATGCAAAACTACTGACGTCCCTGTCGTCTTATGATTTATTAATGATTAGGAAACATATTTAGGTCACAAATCTATTAAAAAAAAACAGAAATGTACTACTACAGAAATGTAGGTACTACTATTTCACAGCTTTCGTATACTAAATCATGTTTATCTTTCTAGCTCAGCGGCTAACGGCTTACCTTTTAACACAGGTCCTTACTTCGATTTCGGTGTTACCATGTGCATTTGCAGTGGTAGTAAATTAATGGTAGGATTAAAAAATATTTTTCTTTACTTAATGTTCTGTAAGATATTTTAAATCTAGACTGCTGGCCAGAACTTCAAAGTTAATTTTTCCCAATGAAATAACATAATAATTATGTTATAGGTATACATTTTTGTGATTATAAAGAGCTCACTTAATAATCCCACTGCTGGAAATTGAGGCCTTCTCTCGTAAGAACCGGGGTCATTTACCACATATACCACGCTCGTTCCCAATCTAATTTTCAAGATCAAAAGTGTATTTTTGTAAAGTGAAAGCGTTATATATATATATAACGCCATATATATAAATATATATATTAATTTATATTTGTGTTATATTAGCATTATTAGGTATTTCTTTATTAAACTGCAGTTGATTAACTATACCACCATCTGATAGTAAATGATACGTATACCTAGAACAACGTGGGGCTGGTTAAAGTGATATACAGAACATTACATTGCGCTCATCGCTTGAGTTGAGTACAAGTTGTTAATTCTCGTTACCCCAATCATTTCACTAGCTTACAGCACCTTTTAAAAAGGAACACAGTAATGTTTGCACAGTACTGTTTGTCGACTGCAATCGAAGCTGTGATGGTGACAGACGAAAAGAAAAAACTAAGAATTATAAAAGTAATAGGAGAATTAAAATACAACATACACAGGAGGAAAAATAAAAGGATGTAATAGTTAAGTAAAGAATAAATAGTAATAAGAGTAAAGAGATAGTAAAATTCCTCATCCAACTTTGCAGAAGAACTAATATAAAAAGAGCTGTGGTGGTACCTACCTAGACGATCTTCGACAACAGAGACCTACTAGCAGCGTCCTCTTTGATATTTAAAAAATTTTGCATGTCATGCTTTCACGATGAAAGATATAAAATGATTACATAGTATTTGACCATATATCTCCAGTATCGATGTAGAATATAGCTGAAACTAAACAACTATCGCGGTAACATAGAGTAATTTACTAAGGTACGTACGTAAATCTAGATCTCCTAGATACGGTGGGCTCCCGTCACAGCGGATAGGCTTGGTAACGATGGGAAGTGCACCGCATATCAAATATACGTAACGCCTACACCCATTATCAGATTTTAAGAAGGGAAACGAGAATTTATGTTTCGCAATTGCTTTTGTGTAACTACACAGCTAAATAATAAAACTAGATAAATGTTTCTAGTTACATTATGCATATATAAATAAACCTGTTTATAGAACTTTTTATTTTTTAATTTCATATCTCTAATACTTATACTAGATTGGTTCAAGTTAAAAGAGAGTCCCTCGTGTCTGTGTGACCTTGCGATGGACCAGACCGTAGTGCACATATCACCTCCTGTCCCGTATTTGGGAGAGAGAGCAGATACGGAGATCAAGCTACAACAAGAAATTAACGTTAGCAGCATCGCTTTTCTGATGATTGATGACAAAAGTCGCCCCAATTTTATAATGTTTGCCAAAGAGACAACAGAAAGAATAATAAAAACAAATAAAACAAGTAATATACCATAATGTAAACTTGAAAAGATAGAAATAGTAAAAATACTTAAAATGCAAAATGCGGCAAAATGTGGAGTGAGAAATAATGCTTGAATGATGACAAACGATAAGGATATATAGAAAGAGTGAAAGAAGGAAATGTAGAATAAAAGGATAGGCTGCAAGTTAGGGAAAATAGGAATAGTGGGAGAGAAAGAAAGAATTAAAAATAAATATAAAAACAGGACCCTTACCTACAACATGAAGGGGAAGGCTACAAATTAAAAAGAAAAATACTTACGCTATTGGAGGGAACTGTATCATATTTGTAGGTATAATGCGAAAGTTCGTTTAACTGTCTTTGTTTTTAATGTTTAAAGCCACGCGATTTGAAACGTAGCAAAAAGCACGTGATATTATTAGTTGTTATACTAACAGCACATAAATTGAAAAATTCATTGGTCCAGGCCGGATTCGAACCTGGTACCCTTGTCGTGGAAGGCAAGCATTCAGACCACCAGGTTATGTTTATCTGTTATTAGTCCCTGGTATAACTTAGTAAAAGTTTAACTTCATGGCTATCATAAAGAAAGATTTACTGGTGGTAGGTCTCTGTTGCCAGAGACTGTCTAGGTAGGTACCACCGCAGCTCCTATTGCAGCCGAAAAACATTACTGTGTTCCCGTTTGAAGGGAATGTAAATTATTGAAATTACTGAAGGAACGAAACTTAGCATGTTATATCTGCAGCGATGAGCGCAGTGTGGTGTTGTATATACCATCTTAGCCGGCGCCACGTTGTAATGGACAAGCTTAGCACTTACCATCAGGTAAACGCTTTCCTCGTCTCGTCGTCTCCAAAAAAAAAAAAAAACTTTATCAAAGTCCATAACATAATAACATAATTATCTCTTTTTAATTATATTACTCTATGTAATGTTTGTTTTATACAACAATATAATACAACAGTGTATCGGGGTGTAAGTCGTCCCACACAACAACTCACGGGACCCACGTCAACCTCTCCTGCTCGTGGTGCACCCTGCTTATCAACGAACGAGGCTCTGGTTTCCTGCCAAACTGCAGTGAACCAGCATGATGGGAGACGATCCAAATCCCCCCCAATTATTAGACGAGGCCTATATCCAGCAGTGAACGTCTATCGGCTGATGATGATGAGAATACAACAACTTTAGAGAAGATATACATCAGCAAATAGTGAAACTATCATTTTTGACGCGTGAATAAAATCACTTGTATACTTCTCCTCATCCAAAAGCTGTTCGAGAAGTATCGAGTGGGTCATCACAAAGGTCTCCGTGTTGCGAAACGAAGTTATTAGCAAATGAAACGTTTAGAAACACAAAATGACCTCCTGTGACTATGATTATGCGTCATACGTGTGTATGTATGGAAGATTGCTGTCAATGCGGTCACGCGCGTCGCCGACTTGTAATTTGTGTGGTGGACGTGACGCGACGGGTCCGTGTCCCTTGGGTTCTCATGGAGGGAAAAAATGATAACCACGACCCACATGACGTATGGTGAGACAAAGCGAAGAAGATATTGCATAACGTATCTATAATTCTTTTTTACACCTCGTGTAAAGCCGGACTTAATTCCATTGCTATTCTCTTACAATCTACTTTAGGTGATGCAAAGATATGATGAGGTAGGTAGATGCCTTGAGCAATTAAAGTAGAAAGAGTGTGATAATATACATCAAAGCATTATTAAATCACATTACAATACATACATAAAACAAATATAATATATATAAATAATGTATATACTAATACATAAGTATGGTGATACGTAAATATTTATTTATGAGGACCCAATCATTTCTTCATGTAGAAGAATTTCCCGGACTTTTGATAATTCGGTACTTAGCAGGATTTGTTTCGTCCTCTCCTCAACCATTATAACCAAAAAATATCGATAGGATACAATGATCAGGTATCACAGCATATCCTTGTTTTTTTTAAATATAAAATTAAAAAAATCATTATTTTTTTATTTATGTAGAACAAAAAAAAAACCGTCCACAATTTTGTTAGTATTTTAGAAATAATATATTCTGACTTTCGTTTAACCTTTTCCTATGACCATATAAAAATGGAAGCATAATTTTTCCTGACGGTAAAGTTGTAATATTACTATTAGATGGTAAGCAATCATAAAGTTCCGGTGCACACTAACCGAAATCCATTTATTAGAACACGAAGTAGTTAACTACCCTTAGTAGTCGAGGTTATCATGTTTATTTGGTATTGATTAGTGGTAGGATTTTCTAAAACCCGTCTGTTTAGCTACCACTTTCATTTGGTAAATCAGTCGCTATGTAAGTTATGATATGCTAAGTTTCATTGTCTCTCAATATAATTGGATTTTTTTATACTACGAGCTGACGAGACGAGTAAGGCGCTCACCTGAGGGTAAGTGATACACTTGCTTATAACGTGATGTTAGTTAAAATGGTACACGGCAACATATTACGCTAATCGCCTTTAGACATAAGGTGTTAAGTCTCGTTACCCCCGTAATTTCACTTGCATATAGTAGTACCCTTCAAACCAAGTAAAATTTGCAATTACTATTTGGCGGTAGGAATATGAGCTGCGGTGGTACCTACCTAGACGGTCTCCGAAAATAGAGATCTACCGCTGCTATCTAGTAATTGAGATCATGTTAATCATAATATATAGTGTAGAGTCTACTAGCTCCATCTGCTAGCGTGTATACACGAACGAGTTATCTACAGGGCTTCATCGCTAGGTAGGAATACTAAAACTGCATAATCAGTATTACATAAGGATCTGATCTGATAAGGCTTCGCAGTGCACCTACGGCGGGGCGTGGCGGGTTAGGGCGGGCTCCGTGTACTAAATTCTAATTGCCAGGTACAGACCCACAAGAACTAGTTGCATGCAGATAAGAAAAAAAATATTCTTTTTAATTTTTAATTACACGAACTACCAAAGTAATTACTTTTAAAAGTAAAAAAAATTAACCTAAAATTTAGCCGAGTAGAGTTTTTTATAAGATAAACCTATGAGACAAGCAAGGCCTGATGGTGAGTGAATATCTCCCCCTAACAACTTGGCGCTGGTTAAGATGGTATACACAGCACCACATTACGCTCGACTCCTTAACACGTTATATATTAAGTTTCATTAACAGTAATTTCACTACACCATTCAAACCGGGACACAGTAATGTTTGAACATTACTATTTGTCAGCTGCATTAGGAGCTGCGGTGATATCCACTAAGACTGTCTCCAGTACCACTAGTAACAAACTCTTCTTGATATATTAGAACCATTCAAGATTTTTATTAATTTATTCGATTATCTCTCTTGTCTCTCATCTTTTCCCTGTTTCTATCTATATCTCTGTCCATCTCTTCGACCCTCACCTTATCTTTTTCTCTCACCTTTTTCCTCTCCCATATATTTTTCTTATATTTCAGCTTGCAGAGTCCGGATTAGCGAGCTCTCGGATTGGCGGAGCCTTCACAGCTGTAACAGTAGCCGAGGACATTAAAATCACCCTTTTTAAAATATCTTTCTATTATCAAATTGTGTTAACATTTTATTTATAAATTTCATCTCATTTCACAATACTTCTAATCGTTAATATCTTCTCTCATATAAACTATAAAATTAAAAAATATCGTAACAGGAGATCGCGTGTCTCCGGACGATTAACAGAGGCTACTCTTATTCCAGCCTTAAGGATATCTCCATCGTTCGGATTCAATAAATTGATTGCCATAATAAACGTCATTAGTCAACGGAGCCAGTGTTTAAATCACTGTACTTAGATCGCGTGTAGGGGACGCTACCGTGTTCGCAGCACGCGAACTTTTTTTCAACCGCACAAGTTTTGACCCCCGGGCTATTCAAAAATAACACTTCGCTTATATTAACCGTGGCGTATAAAACACCGTCGGCCAGATATTTTAGTTCCCTTGATAAAAGGAGACATGTGTATTTTACGATGAATATGAATTGCGCCGCCGCACGCAAAGAGTTTCAGTGGGCAACCCATTTGCGTGAAGTTTAAATTAATTTATTTCAAACTGCTTCGTATGTAAACATGTTATAAAATTTAAAACGGAAGATATTTCTTCAATCTTCACTCATTGGAATAAGTAGCTTTGCTATAATTATTTAGAAGAATGAAATTCCTTTTCATTCGATGACGCGATGAAACAGGGAAAGCGTTCATCTGATGGGAATCGATACGCTTTGCCATAACAACGTGGTGATGGTTAAGACGGTCTACGCTGGTGCAGCTATGGCAATATTACGCTCGTGGCTTTGAGACATAAGGTATTACATCTTGTTACCTTAGTAATCACACTAGCATTCCACCCTTCCAACCGAAACACATTAACGTTTATACATTACTACTTGTCAGTTGCAACAGGAACGGCAGTGGTACCTACCTATTGTCTCCGATAACAGAGACCTACCACCACCAATTGTTTATAAATACTGTAAAAACGTTTTAGTTGTCAATGATTATTGATATTTTACTAGTGATAGGTCTCCGTTACCGAAAACCATAGGCACCGCTGCTCCTATTGCAGCTGACAAGCAGTAATTACATTACTGTGTTCCGCTTTGAGTGGTCCTGTATGCTAGTGAAATTACTGGGGTAACGAGTCTTACCACCTTATGTTTCAAGGTTATTAGCGCCATGTGGTGCTGTGTATACCATCTTAACCAGCACTACGGTGTTATGGGTAGACGTATCGTTTATTATCAAGTGAACGTCTTGCTCGTTAATTTTCTTTGCATCAGCGTCTCTTATTTTAATTATCTATTATTCTCCTATGTATTTTTTTTCGTAGTTTAATTTATAAATATTTGAATATTTTAGTCATCTTCTATTTTTTTTTTAAACTATCGTCATTTAAAATATATGTTGCAAAAACCATGTGTATTGAAGTTTTGATAGTGATAGTATTTTTACATTATCGCCTAACGAGCCTGGGTATTCCGAAAATGTTTTACCATCTACAGCTTAATTGTCACAAAACATCCTGTCATTTTTAACTTAAGTTAAAGCTTTAAAAGATGTTATAAATGCCGAAGTTATTGGTTCAAGTTGTCTCACATAGAATGTCTGGTGTGACCCGTATAATTTTGTTCATTTATAATCAACAACAATGGCTACCAGCCTGGTTTTTTCTCACAATCGTACCATGAGAACTTCAATCAGACAGGCTATTTTAATGGTTGCGATTATCTTACAATCAATATCATTTTTTCTGTTGCAGTATACCATCATTAGGCTCATGCTGTAGGTTATTTTATTGCTACTCTCGTTGCTTTGATTTTTTTGCTTTAAACCTCTTTAGCTTAACAATCTTACGTGAGTATTTTATTGATTAAAATATTATCATTCGAGTTAAGGTTTTCAGCTTTGTGCTTAAGTCATTGTTTTTTTAATGAATAAAAAACGAATCTTTGTTGCAGAAAAACATTTGTCGGTAATTTTTGACTGCTTTAAAATGTTCTACAATATTAAAATCACAAAATTTTGTATAAACACATTATAATAACATAAACAGCTCTCTCAATATTCCTGCAGCAAAGATTTGGAGACTACTCTCTCAAGGCTAGTGTAAAGGCTATTTTTCCACTATGATGGCCAAGTGTAGGTTGGCAGTTTAAATTTCATACATTTGAAATGATAATGATTATTAGCGTGGGAACTATATTTTGAAGTAAAAAGTAAAAATCTGTGGTGAAGCGCATTCCTGTCGCAATGAATCGGCTTTGCAGCCACGCGTTATTTGTTAAGATATATTACAGAGTTGTTTAACTTTAACCATTTACTCCATTTCTGTAAATAATTTTATTTAATTTTATGTTTATAGTTTTCTGGTATGTAGTACTTCATCATAGTAATTTTACAGCTTAAGAATTCTAGAGGAATTATACTTTATTTCGGTTGCTTTACGTGAAATACCTATGATTTTAGCTACTGTTTTATCTATATATTATGACATAGCTACTACATCATCATCATTACAATCTATGTACGTTCACTGCTGGACATAGTCTCTACTACTAAAATATATAATTAACAATAAATTTTAGTAACAATACAATTTGAGGTATTTCTGATTTTGATTATAATAAGTGTTCGTTGCAAAAGATATGTCATCTTGGAAAATGCTTATTAGCGATATAATTAGTAAGGTGGTTAAAACAACTCTAAGATGTTCATGAAGAAAAAAAATAATTCTTTTTTTTCCTCGGTCGGAGTGCGCACGCGCTTTGTGGGTGGATTTTTTCACGTTTCTCCGCGATTAGAACCGCGGCCGAACTCTCATGGCGTCGCTTTATTGTTCCGACAACCAAATACCGGCAACGTATGATTATATACGTATTAGGACCAGGTTTAATACAAAAGTTTAATTTTGAAAGTATCTACCAACCCGCATTTGGCCATTGTAGTGGATAAATGGCTTTGACTGTCTCCTTGTAAAAGAATGGTTAAAACCCCAGTAATAGTAACAGTATCCACCAACCCGCACTTGGCCATTGTGGTGGATAAATGCCCTTAACTGTCTCCGTGTCAAAAAATGGTTTAACTTCCACTAATGGTAACAGTATCCACCAAACCGCACTTGGCCCTTGTGATAGATAAATGGCCTTGACTGTCTCCTTCTAAAAGAATGGTTTAACTCCCACTAATTATAACAGTATCCACCAACCTGCACTTGGCCATTGTGATAGATAAATGGCCTTGAATGTCTCCTTCTAAAAGAATGGTTAAGTCCCACTAATAGTATCAGTAAGAGTTTGTAAATAATTTTTGAATAAAAACAGCAACATTACCTGTGGTCTTTAACAGCGTACTGAGCTTGTCAACCCTCATGCCAAGGATGGTCAATATACCTATCTCCTTAGAGAAATCTGTGTTCATAAACATTAATAAGCTAAGATGATTTTTTTATTCCACGAGGCGATTAGGCAAGCAAAGCCTTCTACTCATGGTAAGTGATACGCTTGCCCATAACAACGCGGCGCTTATTACAATTGTATCTACAGCACCACTTTGCGCTCCTCGCCTTGAGACATAAGGTGACAAGTCTCCTTACCCCAGTAATTTCATTAGCTTTAACACAGTAATATTCGCACACTTCTTGGCGGCAGGAAAAGGATCTGTGGTGATAGCTCGACGGTTTTTAGTAAGAGAGATCTTCTACCACCTAACGACGAATTAATATTTAGAATTTTGTTTAAAAACCATAAATAACTTCTTATTAAAAAAAATGTCTCATAGTTGACAGTTAAATATATTTCAGTGCAATACAATGCAGCAACAGTTCGAATTATTTATGCCCACCGGCACATTATTTAGGGGGACGGTGTCTGGGACCTGCGAACATGTAGTTCAGACCTCCGCCTTGAACACGTGTAGTCGCATTCTCCGACCAACTATAAGCACTATGAGTTGAGCTTTAAAAATATTAAGGCGAAGGATTAATAATAAATATTTTCTTTAACCTTTACCTTACCTTTGCCAAAGTAATGTTTAAATTTACGAAACAGAGTATATACAAAAAAGACCCCGTGAATATTAATTATTTTTGCACCTTGTTCTTTAATCATTATAAAATTGTAATAATCAACAAAATAGCAATTATAGCTATTTTAAGTAATTATCAAATTTGTAAACTAATAAACTTCGGAACTGTTTATGTGCTGTATTATCTAAAATATTATTCATGACAGTTCTGGTGTTAGCTGATTGTGAGTTAATAAATTCGGTTAGCTAAAAGCCATTTTACCAGTTTTTATACATTATTCTCGAAGACAAGATATTCGTATGTTGAACACCCGAGATAATGGATGTGGCGAGACCGGCTGTATCCCGCCCATCGAGGATGGAATCACTGTTCCAAGCGTATTGTGGGAATGAAATCAGACCACGGCGAAAATAAGGACAATAAAAGCCGCCTTACCTTCGTCCCACCGAGGAGTCCCTGGATCCTGCAC
>DWLS01004252.1:0-14283 GCA_018246255.1 Pachliopta kotzebuea | reverse complement strand
CTCTAATTACATTATAATATTTTAAATTTTGTTTTATAAAAAGTACTGATAATTTTTGTTATTAACTTATGTAAAACTTAAATTTTTGGCTAGATGTCGCTGTAACTTTTGGTAGTTACCTAGTTCGAACATAGATGGCACTAAAATACAATATTCGTTTAACTGTATGAAATAATTTAGATTTTCAAATCCCTTTGAGTAAAAAAAAGATTTGTAGTGATTAGGTGTAAACAAAAAAATTATTAAAAAACAATTTACTCGTTTATTTTCTACACACCAGTAGTTAGGTTAGTATGACAAAAAAAATTGTATCAAATATTTGTGAAAACAGCTTCTAATGCGCATCTTCAGAATTTTACTGCAATGAATTCTACACAGAATCACTGCGTATTTTTTGCATAAAACTCTATGAAAATTATCTAAAATTAATATGTTTCAGTTGTGCTTTTCATGTGACCTCAATTTCAAGGCTGTTATGTGAATTGCAGATGCCTCAACGTTTGAATGTTGGCGTATTTATTTTTTAATTTTACCTAATCATTTTTGAAGCTAATAAGAAAACAGTAATTATTTTTTTATTTTTCTACAAAATAGATTGCTTTTAAAATAGTAAGAAGCGTTATTTATACTTCTTAACCCTACAATAAAACTTAGTATTTCATATCTAAATTTACTTCATAATTGGAATTTCTGAGCACGGATGCTGTAAAATTCAGTTAATATTTAAAAAAAGCTGCTTGGAGATTATACACTCTTCTTCTTCTTCTTTCTCCTGCCCTGGTCCCACTTATTATACACTATAAGGACATAATACTATCTTAAAACAACTTTGTTCAATTTCAACTTAATACCAAAACAGATATATTGGGACTAAAACAAAACAAATTTAAAAAATGTATTTCCAGAGCTACACTACACAATATATTTGTGGTATCTTTGCAACAACACCTTTTGCGATGAAAGCTTTTAATATTAAATTTAACTCTCAACACAATATTAAACATTATCATTGCGCGTTGGATTTATTTTTAATTAAATGATATAAATATCATTAAATTTTCATATGGCATTGTACATAATTCAAGCCGGCAGTTTTCGTTGTCTTTGTTTACCTAGTCGATAACAGATGGCAGCACCGGGACGTACCAAAAAAAACTTTTTCTTAACTGGACTTTTTAAATATTTACTACCAGCCCTGAAAAAGATAAAAGTGATAACATTACTCTGACCTACGAACCCCATATGACTCGGAAGAAGAACTTTCGAATTAGTTAAACGGGATCATCACCTAGAATGTCACAAACCGTAGTGTATTAATATGATAAGTAGACATTAACAATCTTCTAAAAAGTAATTAATGTTAAATTCAAATATCCGATTATTTTTAAAGATTTTAATATTTGGTATGTGTATTAAAGCTTGCTGTTCTTTCACATATGATTATACTTTGGGTAAATAAAAGTATAATAACTAACATGATAACATTCTGTGACAGAGTTTAAAAATGACAGCATAATACTAGAGACCTAGGTAGGTACCACCGCAGCTCCTATTTCTGCAAACAAACAAAAATGTGTAGACATTACTGTGTTCCGTATTAGGAGGGATAACCTAGTGAAATTACTTGGATCACTAGACGACATCTAATGTCTTAAAATGACGTTAAGGTTTTGCCGTGTATCTTAACCAGCGCCACGTTGTTACAGGCAAACGTATCACTTAACATCAAGTGAACGGAATACTCGTGTCGTTGTCTCATTGAAAAAAATATATATATTATATAATGATGATATTTAAAATGAACACGATGCTCGTTAAAATAAAGTAATATGAAAGTAATGAATGAAATGAAAGCAATAGCGGTTAGACGGTGGCGTGTAGAGTTTCGCATCCGTGAAGATTGGCTTGGAGAGAGACAGCATGGCGCCGCCGTGGGCGGGTAGGATCTGGGCTCTCACCCCTCCTGCCCCTGTCTCGGTACTGATACAGCAGTGCGGGCTTCAAAAGGGTGCGGGACAGACGCTATGGCGCCGCGGGCCGAGCGGCCTTGCTATACTAGGTCACGGAGATCCCCTGCTTGGATCTGCCACGTCAGCAATTAGGTCGCGGTTAGACTACGCTAGGTGAACCCGCCTCGCTACATCTACATCAAAGGGGCTACAATTCTTTCAATGTAAACACATTCAAACACATTCTTACACAAACTACAATTAAAAAAATTTAAACCCGAAACCTGATCTAATAAATTTTAAAAGTATACTATGAACATTTAGTATAAACATTTCTCTCTTTTTCTAAATACAACCAAACTCACAGAGTTGTTGGTCTATTAAATATAGTTCTCTACTCTTTCTTTATAATATTAATAAAAAAATATTTCTTAGTAAATAAATAAAATATAAATTATATTAATAACTGAAAATTATGCGATAAGCAAGGTCTACGGAAACCGTTGCATGCGGGCAGCGGAAGACCGATAGCTGAAGATATCATTGGGAAAAAGCCTTTTTCCAGCAGTGAACGGTCCAGTATTTGATGACATTGTTGAGATAACTTAGTTACACATTTATATACAGAATTGAAAAAGTCTTATAAATCTACTTCCGTTCTTGTTTAATTCGCTTTATTTCAGGCTAAAGTCGTTTCCTCGTCATTGAATATGTTTTCCTCATTCTTGCGGATACATGAAAAGTTCTCTTAATAGTCAAAATCTACTCAGTAAAAACAGATTACTACAACACATGATAGTAAGAATGAATGTATATATATTACTTATTACAATTGAGTAACTTCAATTGATCAATAATTACAAAGTATTTTTTTATACTTACGCTTATAAATTACTTTATTCTGCATCCTTGTATAAAACTATATTTCTCTTGTTATTTAAATGTATAATAACGAGCGTGGTATATCCATTAAGAATAATAGTAGCTCTTTCATAAATATAGAATATCGTAGAAATATTTAAATCCTCAGTTACTGGGTCAAGTCTGAATGTTTCTACATTGTGACAAAAGTCTTGTGACAATACTTCCGCAAAGATACAGCTTTGTAGATTTCTATCGCAATGATATATTATATTTACAGGTAAATATTAAGCGATAAGAGAATTAAATAATAAACATAAAGTCACTTAACAAAATGTTTATATGCATTAACTAGTTATAAGATAATTATAGTATCGAGTAAGAAGTAAGACATTATATATTACCATATTATTAAAATACATGTATCATATTCTACTTGACAGAGTTAGGTAATTGATTAATAAAACTTAATTTGCTAATGTAAATTATATTATAATATATAAGCAAAATGATAAAAACAACTTCATTATAACAATAAGAGAATGTATTTGAATGACTGGTGAAGTATGAAGTTTGTTTTATTAAGAAACGAGAAATAATGATAGGTAAATAAAGTCATGAGAATTAACTACTAAATTACCGTTATTATTACTTTCTTGTTATACTTCTATACTGTTTTATTTATTGCAACACCTTTATGTAATATTATTTATTATAAGCCTAACTTGTAATGTGTCAATAATATATAAATGCTGTTTGCATTTCAACAATCAAGTACTTTTTAATATTTTTGTATGATTTGTTAACGTTATTACACTATTATTTACGATTGATAGACGAACTAATAAATTATTAAATAAATAAAAATTGCCATAATAAATATTCAGTACAGTTTCAATCAAAAGCTACGTATATGTTTGATCAAGTAGCTGTTTGAATAGCGATCGCAAACGCAGGAAACAAACGCCGCATACAAATGTGCAGCGTGTGCAGTTTTATATAACCTTAATAACTGAAACATGAAAAATTTCACATTATACGTTCATTGTTATGTAATGTTGCGCTTTCAGCTTCACTGATACTGTAGCTACTATCGCCTGAACAATACTACGGCTGTATTGTCTGCGACCGTGATATTGTTTCTCACCTTTAAACCTTTGGGTTAAAGTGTTAAATCACTATTATTACCGCGCTTTCCTTTGATAATCTAGATGTCTTTACAATCTGTATAGTTCGATTATTCCATAGTATTGCAATTTTTACAAATAATTCCGATACGAAAGTAACATAAATATACTTCAAATCAATAGGATAAACCTTTCCCTGGCTTTGTATTTAAATATCGGTTAACATAATGTATTTCTTTACATCGTAAGTTTAAAGATTTAAATTGATGTTACTGTTTTCTAAGTTATTTTAAAGGCACTTATTCCCTTCACTTTCTATTCAGAACACAACAAAGACGTTTTACTTGTTAACATTATGCAAAGGCGCGGTCAACTACTGTACTATGTAGATTTTTATAGTACACTATTCGAGGGCAAGACTACATATAAAAATAGAACAGAAGATGAAATTTATCTAGGAAATAAAAACTAATACATCTTTCTTTTCTCTACAGTTATAACAATGCAAGTAAACAAATTATTATAATTCATTAACTCCAAATTATCCAATACAACTACAGTCTTTTTTATTTGATTACTAATATACTGTGGTAAAAACACAATTAAGAAATGAAATTTAGTCCAAAGATATTTATTATATTACTGTTAAAAATTGCAGTTTATAGTGAGAAAATGTTTAAACTGCAAGAGAATGTTAAACAAACTTAGAACTCAAGTTATTTTTCAGTTCAGTTGCTATTTTTAATTTAAACTTTCGTTTACTTAAGTGAGCTATATAACAAATGTTTAAGTATGAAATAGAATGAAAATAATTCGTTTAAAATAGATGACCTCCATGTATACGTATGTCGTTAGCTAGTTCCATTAAACTTTTAATCCTTTATCCAAATTTAAATAAATCTGTATTAAAAATAGTTTTTTTACAATATCATTAATGCATATGTCATCTTAATAATGTATATATGGTTTGTGATATGTCAGAAAATACTATTTATTGTTAACCGTGAATGAGGTTGTGTGGTTTCAACAATCCGGCGGTTCTTTCCCATATTATCGCTAAGACCACATTATGATTAAAATAAAATGAATGAGTAAAATAACAAACAGGTTTTTAAACGTGGTAAATTTATCATTATATCAGGCGTGAGATTCACAGCTCTGTAAATTTATTTAGCGGTTAGTATAAACGTTGCGGTTTCATGACGACCATCATGTCCCACTGCCCTATATTGACCACGACATGCCCCGCTTTTCAGCCACACGGGATATGTGACAAAAAGAAACGTGTTTTTTTCATATAAAATATATTCTTTCCAGCTATAACATTAGCATATAATATGTATCACATCCATAATTAGTTTGTACGGATTGATTAAACAACTTCACAGTTTCTTCTTGTGTTAAAATATACTAACAGTAAATCCTTAACAAAATTTGTTTTTAATGTATTATGTAAATTTTGTGACTTTTTCTGGGATTTATGTTAAAATCATTGAGGGAATTTAGTATGTAATATTAAGTTTTCATGTAAGGATAAGCCGGAGTTGATAGTTCACGATTATCTCCCCCTTATCACTCTGCCGACAAATGCTAACTGAGTAATATAAATAAAAATAATAACCCACTTACAGCTCATTGCTTCCATAACGAGGGAATTTTAAAAATAATTCACACCCCTCTCACATCTCTCATCACTCTCATCTACAACAATATGTTTTGCGTTTGCTGTCAGAAATAGCTAGCTACCGTCAGTTCGTTCATTACTATGTTACGGTATCAATTTTCCTTTAATCGTGATTTATATAAATATGCTTCGTAAATTTCAAAGGATATGGATATTTTCGCTCCGTCAAATGTACCTATTATATTTCCACGAAAAGGAAAACGTTTGAAGTAAAATAAATATTACTCCAACTGACGATATTGGTATGTTAAATTAACGATTACATGTTGGAAAAATACTACCTTTTAGATAAGTGGCTTGAATTTTTTTTTCAAGTAAAACGCTTTAACGTAAAATTTTTATATTTGGCACTATAAATACTTTAAAGCAAAATTTTAGTCGAGCAGCAAAAGACTGAAGTAAAAATACATTAAGAAGGCGACGGCAATTCATAGAAAATATTATCTGAAAGTGTAACAATGACCTGAAACGATCGAATTGATTTCTATGAAAAACAGAAAGATAGTCTTTATTTTAAAATAGATTTTCCCGTGATTATTAAAGTTTTTTTTTAATATGCCTAGGAAAATATAAGAAATCGATGTCGTGGATGCCATGCCTCATAGAAATGTGTCGGCTGGGCTCACGAACGGAAATTGATGTGCCAGGAATACATTTTAAGTGACGCTCATGCCATAATTATGAAACACGTCCGAAAATCCGCACGAGTCCCACTTTTTGCGCTTCCCCGGGATAAATAGGCCACGCTCACTTCCCCTCGCCTGTTATCCGGAGAGGCTCTGTGACGTCATGCCGCAGCACACCCGCAATGCAATACAGCGCAACTTTCCTATGGTGCGGTAACATTCGCCGAAGTTGCTTCTAAACCAGTAATTAGCCGGTAATGACGCCTGTTGGCATACTATCAAGACTACCTACGTCATGAAACTTTTTCTATTTAAATTCCTCAGCTGTTACAGATTGACGTGCTGTAAGCTCTTACCGATTAGGCGAAGCTAATTTCTTTATCACCTTAAGCTTTTTTTTCGATTGTTGTTAACGCCCTTGGCCTCTTTTACAACTGTTAAGAGATTCATTGGATCAAAGCGTCGCGGATATTTACTCCGCGAGCTAAATAAAAGATATCATAAGAGGAGAGGAGAAAGCTAAGGGTCTTGGATGAAAGAAAAGTTAAAGAGGTGGGCAGAAATATAAAACGGAAGAGATAACTGAATAAATACATAAATATATAAACAATACCTTAACCTAATTTCGCTAACTAAGCACTACTTACGAGAACTACGTGGCTGGGGAAATAGGGATCTCGTTAGATTTTTAAGTTCAAGTTACTTAATCACACATAACTTTGGATAATCATGGATATAAATTAGTTCAATCAGAATTTAGTTTACGTAAAAAGTTGATTCTATGAAAATTGGTTTTCATATTTAAGTAATTTCTATATCATACTATTATTGCACCTAATTTTGTGAGAGGTCACTGGTTCTTTAACACAGGTTCAAACTTAGCACAGAAGTCAGGGACTGCTAAATCTGTTTTGTAAGATTTTTGTAATAAATAAAGATTTAATTTTAATTTATTATCATATAGTAAAAGATATAATAAAAAGTCTTGTCATATAAAATGATTTTGCTAACAAGGCGTTCACTTCAACTTAATTAACATTAAATAGTTACATTAGGTAACTTAAATAACAGTAAAAAGTCGAGAAGTAGAAGACAAACATGTTGTTTGTTTTGAATATGTACGGGTATATAATTTTTTTATACAGTTCTTCTGTTTGTTAACTTTATATGTATCATGCGTTTTACATTAGTTTTTTATAGTGAAGATAAAGAGCGGTCTGCGAGGAGAGCGTATGTAATACTCCCGCAAACTGGACACTTTGTCATAGATGGATGGAACATGTGATTCCCCGGGGGAGCGCGCCACTCCGTCTATTGTATCCTTTGATTAACATATGTTTGCTTCCCATCCCGGGAAAGTAACACATTGTTCGACAGACAACAGAGACGCTTATCTAACGGAATCGTTTTATAGAAACAAATTGTTCTATTTAAATTACATTATATTTATTCGACGCCCTTACAATATTTATTTCATTACTTTTATCACTGTGCAATAATAATAATATACTGCTGGTATTTCTCCGGTTCCAGAGACCATCTAATTACTACAGCAGCTACTATTTCTATCTCTAAATAATAATGTGCAAATATTATCCTGTTCTAGCTCAAAAGGTGCTGTATACTAGTGAAATTACAACGGTAACGAGATAACATTTTTCATCTCTAGGCGACCAGCGCAAAGTGCAGTGTATACCATCTTAGTCCATGCTTGGTTGTTATGGGCAAGTGAATCACTTACATAAAGTAAATGCTTTGCTTGTCTGATCGCTTCATCAAATAAAAAAAAAACTTAGTGCCATCACTAGGTATTTTTAGATAGGATTTTATAAAGAAGGTACTTGTATTGGATAAGCTCGCCGGAAGTTAAGATCTTTGAGGAAGCGTAAGCCCATAAACGAACGTTTAATAAAATTATGAAATTTAATTGATCAGTATAATAATATAAATCGCTATTATAATAAAGTTTCAGCAGATATTATATACAGTTACAAAATCAATATTCTATTACTTTTTCGCCCTCAAGATTTGCATAATCGGAGCCACTTCGCTGTATACTCCTGAATGATAAGATAATCAAAATTTCACTACTACATCAAATAACAGATTAAAGCTCAATCTTTTTTTTTACTTATAATTGGTTTTTTTAATATTTTGAAACAAACTTTGAATTCTTTTTAATGAAAATTTAAAAAAAAAAAACATCTTTTAAGGATAGTGAATGTTTGGGGTACAAGCATATATTTAATAATACACATAGATCTTCACCAAAGATTTCCACATTGGTCCACCAGGGGTCTCACTCTGCCCACGATCTTCATCAGATCGTCCGTCGAACGCGATGGAACGTTTTCCAGCATAGAGTCTGAAGATAGGCAGTGGCTACTCAAAGATCTTACTATACCACCACACAATCGATAAGATTTTAAATGTTCTTCAACATTGTTTTAATTGCTTCGATATGTTCAGACCATTAAAAAAATCAGTTAATTAAATATAAAACTAAAGCAGGAAGCTATCATACTTTTCAATCTCCAAGTAAGTAATCAAAAAATTAAAAACTATTAATTGTATTAGGTTTTTGGTTAGAAGGATTTCTACGCTATTTAATAGTAATGAACGTTTTAGATCACTTATACTATTAAAAGAGATGTCATGACAAAAGTATCTAGCCAGCGATACAAATACCTTAACAATCGTTTAGAACCAACTCGACGAAAGGCTTGTTTCGAAATCGCAGAGCGCTTTCCTTAGCAAATATAACGACGATGGTACACCGGAAATTGCATTCAAAGCTAAAAGCCCGTGCGCTACGGCGGGGTGAGACGTGTTGTTAATCACAAAGACACACACACAAACACGGTAACACGCCGCTTTGTGAGCATGTACATACACAAAGCTAACTATTCTCCTGTGTTTTTACGTGGTCTCTTTCAGCGACTTCATACATTCTTTGGATTCTATATTCTATATTTAACTAGCTTAAATTTATGACCTCCTAATCATGGAGTCTATACTTCGATAACTCGGCATCAGAGAGCGTTTATAACCTTTAGTACAGTTTCATTTCCTTACTCATTTTTGATCATGTGTGCCGCCGAAGGGAGAAGGCTATTGAACGACTCGTGGTCCATGGAAAGATTAAGGGTCCTAGTCTACGAGAAACATAGGCTGACCAGATAAAACTGGCAATAAATGGCTTATCATCACTACATGAATGCTCAAGAAAAGCGGCTGTCAGAGAGGAATGGCGGCGTGTTGTGAAGATTACCACCAACTCCTGAAGACACACCACGACCATTCTATCAAGAGTGATACTGACAAAGAAGAAGAATTTATCTCATTTACTTAAATAAATGCTTTCTTTAAGAGTGTTGCTGTTTAAAAAAATAAAAAGGAATACGTTTCACGATTACGATTAAAAGTATCAGCGATAATGTATTTTATACTGAACCCGTGTATAACTGATTGCAATTAGCTCGTTACAGCATGTTACGAGAACATCATCGGAATCGTTAATAGGGTAACCATTTAATGGGTGAAATGTGACATTAAAGCCAAATGTTGCACGAGGTGAGACATTACGGCCCCGCACAGATGCGAGCACTAGGCTTTCGTGTTGCCATGTGCCCGCCGGCCAAATATTGCATAACGTATTCCGTGTACTGTATACAATACATTATATATCTACGTATTGTATACATTGTTATATACTATAACTACACGAACCGTTTAGATTCCTCTCGGCAATTGTAAATACCGCTCCTTTGGAATACGACGCATTTCTGTATTTTGCCACGAGCGTTATAAAAATAGAAACGTTATTCCTTTAAAGAATTTTGCATTTGTTCAGATTGTATTACGTAGTCCTGGAGGATGTATTTTATCAAATCTTTGTTTAGAATATACATCGCAATATTAGTAAAAAAAAAGCTTTAAGGATTTAATTTTATACAAAATTAAATCTTCTACGAAATTTCTTTGAAGGTTTTTTCGTACCCGCATGGCTAGGTTAACCTTTATATTATATATCTGCCGTTATAATAACACTGCCGTTTATTGGAGTTTAATTAAATACACGTATAAGTAAAATTAATATAATAGTCTGACTAAAAAAAATTAATCTTTTCTGTCCTGTTTAAGAGAGGATCTGAATAATTAGTTTTATATCTGTATTTGATTATACGTTGCAATTACAAGGGCCTTAGGCGAAATTTGGTAGCATCCACTTCCACTGGCCACCACCAGAGCGATCAATACCCTCGAAATGTGTCCTCTTTCTCTTTCTCTCTCACGCAGCTCGCTGCTTTATTTCCTGCTTCGCTTGTCAAGTTTGTACGTACGAGTTTGACACTTGAGACAAAGAAAATTTGGTAGATAATCGCGCATCACACTTTTCACAGATTCTGTAACGCTTTGTTGTATAAAGTTGAAGGTATACGTGAGAGTTTAGCTAAACGGAAACCGTACAAGAATTCGGAAACGGGGCAACTCGGTATATACCGGGGTGCATTAATTATAACACTCGGTCAATCCACTTTTCTAAATACCACTACCGTATTTTTTTCATTCTTTCATTAACATCCTTCGAGCTGAAGTTTGATAACAAAACTTTGTAATTTTTAGAAGTAACATGTTTAGTATTCACGCCCGTGTTAAAACTGTACAATAAATATAATATTATTATATCTTAGCAGGAATTGCCGCAAAATATTTAGATAACCATTTCTTAACGGGTGACCTTTAGCAAAGTAACCATAAAGTGTAGCCATAACAAGGATGTGACACGTCAATGCTTCCGATAGCTTCTTTTAAACGAAACCATTAAAATATTCTAAGGTTTCTAACTGATGTTAATATTCTGGTGTTCATTGAAAAGATTTTTATATAAAAGATTAAAACTCAATAAAGTTATTTGCAGCCTTTATACTCTTAATTATTAAACAACAGTCTACTTATTTTAACAATATTCTTAAAAGAAACTATTAAATTAAACTAATGTAACAGAGACTCGTAACGCCTTAGTTATGAAATCTTATGTAGAGCCAAGCCCTGACTAAAGTCTACGTCATGGTCAAAGAAACTTGTATGGCTTGGCCGTATCGTAGAATTATAATAAGAATTTAGTGTCAACGGTGAGATTTACTGTACCGTTACAACGAGTTTTTATTGAAGCATTATTATCAAACGAAACGCAAACTTTGATACTCAACAGGAGCCATTTCCTAAAAAAAATAACATGATATTATATTCTAACGAGAAAGAAAACAAAATGAGAATTCGCGGAATAGCACTTAATTTTTTCTTACAATATACATACTATTAAGTACTCTTTGTAGTACGTATTAAAAATGTAAAAGGAACATCGTAAAGTAAAAGGCTAAAACGATTTATAATCTTACTAAAATCTTCCCTTCCTTCGCTTGCGTCCGTGCAGAATGGGATGTCGCTATGCAAACTTAATGGCTTATACATATGTATATATATATATACATATATATATATATATAGCTATGGTAATGTTTTGAACTTATTAATTCTATTTTTATACTTTTTTAGTTATTTATAAAAAGGTACTTACAGAGTATTTTTACTTTAACACTGTTATATTATTACATGTTTGTAATTTAAATAGTTCGTTCAAGACATTGATTCGAAACCTTCCACAGGATTTTACGATTTGTCGTCTAGCTTATTCTCTAGGGTGTTTCATGAGAGGTGTTTTATCGCAGCTGATACAATACGACCATTCCAGCTATTAAACATGATCTGATGAGAACCATTATTCAACAGTTTTAATCATTAACTTTACACATATATAAGCACGTAATATTAACTAGTTACTGGAGCCAGAAAAAATTACCAATGTCAAATTTCGGGAAGCTTGATAAATGCTTCTTTTTGTAATAACTCCTATATACTGCCTGTTCGATTAAAAGATAGATGAAATTAAAAAAATATATCTCTTGTATGTTACACGTTAAACTATTTATTCAATCGCTTAATTTCAGAGTACTCGGCTTTAAGTCAACATTATTGTATTGTTACACGAAAATTAATCAGGTCTTTTCTTACTATCATGTTCACCACAGGTTAAAGCTTTTTTTTTATTCTTCGTCGGCAGGGGGAAACCCTCATGGATAGCCATAGGCCCGGACCGTGTGGTATGTCCGACTTTAGTGAATAGTTTGCTCAGCAGCCTACGGACTAAAATACCCTTCCGTTTAATCTCCTATCCTCTCTGGAACCGCATGTGCATTAAATCAGGGAGGCTTTTGTCTTTTATCTTATAGCTTCTCTCTTTGTCTTTCGTCTTTTCCCCTTACTCTAATAATTTCTTTGAGCATTTCCGCATATTTGTCCCATCTAACTTTATTTTTTGTCATTCTTTCCATCACGTTTTCCGCTCTCACCTTTCCATCGTCTCCTTCTGTTTTCTCTCTCACATCCGCAAATTTTACGCATTCGAATAGGGCGTGTTCTGGTGAGTCTATATGTTCGCAATATGGGCAAATAGCATTCTGTACTTTGCCTATTGCATGGAGATCGGTGTTAAAAACTCCATGTCCACTCAGTGCTTGTGTTAGCAGTCTTTCTATTTCTTCATGCTTTCTTTGTATCCAGTGTCTGAGGTACCTTAGGTTAGAGCTGTATACATACTGCTTAACATGACCTTGAGAATTGATTTTCAGCGTGACCAACGTTTCCAACTAACCATGCAATCTTCAATACAACCAGGCAAACAGTCGTTCCAAGTTACCTTTACCAATGAGTGTTTTTTCATAGTTAAATTTGGATACGTAACTATAAAAAACGCTGATCTTTTATACCGGTAATAAATCATTGAATTCATAATGACGTAAAAAACTTTATTTAGAATTTACCATCCATCACTATTGTTATGTTATTGGTAAACTCTATAATTATCTGTTGAAGGCAGGGTAATTATACAGCACGGAGCATTCGATATTGGCACCAATGACATCTGTTATTTGTGACATATGTTCTTTGCAGAAAATATCACAACCAAATAAATATAACCCTTATACAGTGAAATTCTACACATTTTATTTATGAGTTTATATTGTAACGACCCAGTGGCTAATGTCTATTAAAGAGCGTTTACCGACTGATGATATTTAACAATAAATAAACTTTATAAAAAAATCCAAACTAAACAAAAAACATCAAACATCTGTTCATATACGTTAATATTAATTAGCAAAGTTTTTTCTCATACAGTTCAGTGCAGTGGAGATTATTATTTTTTTCTCTCTCCATAGTAAATGTGTACATTGTACTCGTACTATAAAACTAGTAATATGCGGAGATAACTCAGTTGAAGGGGTTAGTAGTGGCCTCGCATGCATAACAAATCTTATTAAACGTATATGAATGGTTTTCTCCTCGGTGAACTAAGCTTATAATAAGGTCAAGCAACGAGACACCGTTACCAGGTGCTTCAACGATTTATTGTACAACTTCTCTAGTGCGCGTTTGTATTAAAAGTTCAAGAATTATTACCCTATCCTTGTCGTTGTCTTACGATGCATCATTGTGAAGGTTTCTTACCTTGGATGAAACTCGAGGATTACACACTGTTCTTAATACCGTACTCTATGCAGGTTCCATTTGAAGTAAATATTTATTATTATATTATTCAACATATAAAATATAAAAAAAATGTACATTTTTTGTTCAAAATTATTACGATATGTATTAAATTTTTACTTGGTGACTGATGTATAATTAAAATTATTAACAAAGGGAAGGTTGTAATTCATACACAATTACAGACGGAATTTTTTAATACTCTTCATACATATGATGATTAAGTAAATAATTTATTTTGAACTTCTTGAGTCGTACTAATCATAAGCTTTTGTATGTGGTATCCCTTGAATGTGGTAGAGGGAGACAGGGCTTAAGATTTATACCGACTAAAACCCAGTGGTTGCCACCGTCCGATAAGTCTCCTCTGCAATATGGGGAAGATCTACGAACGCCTCGTCCTCGCGCGCCTCACAAAGTTCGTC
>DWLS01004251.1:0-14283 GCA_018246255.1 Pachliopta kotzebuea | reverse complement strand
TACTTTAAGTTTTTAACACTAAACTTCACTACAGTTAGAAATTTACAGGAAATCAATATCAGGTAAGTAGGGGTCTATATAACACAGAAAAACATGGTAAGGGGTCTACGACACAAAAAAGTTTGGGGAACAATGATCTAGACGATCTTCAGCAATAGACCTATCGCCAAAAAACTTAATGATTCAAGTTTAAATAAAAATTTAAGTATTTTCAATTAGTGCTTATTTTGATTTAAGTACTATCTATTCATTTGCTAAAGACCTGATTTTGGACAAAGTGAAGGATATTAACAGTTAGGTGGCGAAAATCTCATAATAAAATAAACTAGAAAAAACTAGTTTTTAAAGCTATACCAAAGCTTCAATTTGAAATTGTGATATCTATGAAGTTGCAGCTCTATACAAGAAAACTGTACGTAAAATTTGTGCCCGTAGTATGTTTAGACCATAACTATGATTCGTCTCCTCCTCTCGTATGGCGTATAGTGTAAGGGAAACACGTATGTTTAAATTAGGGGTCTGTATTACAGTAATTTCGTTTAGCGTAGGTATAACATGATGAAGATAGTTATGCAGGTTGCATGATGGGGAATAATATTATTCAAAGGCAGTACGCTCTATGCCGCCTCATGTATTATTAATTTGTTATTAAGGAAATTAATGTTAGTGTATTATCTGATTTATTATTCGATTAATGTGTAATACTTGACTTACATTTGCTTTAGCTATAACATGTATTAAATATATGAATAACAATAATTACATCATTTTGAAGGCAAAATGTTTAATACCCTATATTACTGAAACAATAGTAAGAGAATAAAGAATGAGAGGAGATAGGATGAAGGATCCATAGAAAATAGAAGAAACATACAAAATAAAAATGAAAACAAACCTTGGCCCACACCGACTAAGGGGATGACTGGTAGAAAAAAGTCACCGTAAGGTAGAGTTTAAGACGCTACTGGAATCTAGACTCCAAGTTTAGTATATCTGGAACTACCTATATGTTTTAATTTGTTTTAATTTATATTGAAACTAAATATCTCATGTCTTATCCGATGAGTGTAATGTGGAGCAATGTACATCATTCATTATTAGTAGCATGTAATTATGAGTTTGTATTTCGTCACTTGAGCTTTAATGGGTGCTCAGGGCAGTTCCGTAGGAGACCCCCGGGTTTTCGCAATGCACTGAGAATGACTATCGAGGAGGTTTTAGTGGGTATAAATCCCTAATAACCCTAACTTCCCTCCAGAAGCAGGGTATCATTTGAAGGTTTCTCCCGCGACAAAAAAGGGCTTTAATGGGTCCTACAAAAGAACTCGCGATACCCAAGCTAACATTATTTGCTTGTGGGGCACCTTACTAATCAACAAACGAGGCTCTGTCTTCCCTCGTGAAGGACCAGCGTGGTGGGAGATGACCCAAATCCTCCCACCATTAGAGAACGTCGAAGAGGTAAAACACTTTTACAACTCATGTAATAAATGATATATTTAAAAAGCATATTGCCTATTTAAAAATTATCAGGACATACTGAAGATATGTTACGTTATTTTACATATTTCTCTCTCAAGATATACGCGGATCATAATATCATATTAAGGCGAAGTTACAACTACTTGGCAACGGCCGTTAACCGGCTAACCCTTAATATGGCAATGAAAAGATATAGTCGGACGGGGCGCGCCCTCGCGGAATACGAATGATGTGAGAATGGAGCATTCAGACGGACAGACTATAAAAATCATACGCAATAAGTTTTTTATATCGAGTGTTTATGAAGTGGTTGGTTAAAAGAGGCGCGGGTTCGACCCCGGCTGAGCTTGAGCTATGGGTAAAGGAATACATCGTTAAGAAACCGACAAGTTCGAAGTACAACAGTTGATCCAACTGTGATTGTTTATACTCCGACACACACTTAGTTTGATAAAATACCAGAATCTTCTGAGATAAGATTATTATGAAAAAAACCCTCAAAATTCGCTTGTGTATGTCTATATACATATATCGGTGTATCTGTAGCTCTCTTATATAGGTCGACTAAGAACAACTTTATAACCTAAATAAGAGTATCATTTTAAATTACTAATTAGTATGATATGTGATGCCTAATAATATGTGAACTAATTTTCTATCTGTATATATATATATAATAAAGTAAAACAATAATATACATTGCTTTGCAAAAGATCTGTGTGGCTATTGTAAATCATTATCATCATCAGCTGATTAACGCCAAGCTGGACATAGGCCTTCTCCAAAAATCTCTACTACGATCGGTCCTGCGCTGTATGCATCCAGCTATTTCCCAACATCTTCACCAGATTGTTGGTCTTCCTTCCGGAGGACTCTCTACCGTTGTGTTTTTCTGTACACGGTCGTCACTCTAGGTCCTTACTGCTCCATATCCATCCAATTGTGCAGATATTCTCCGAGCATAGCAGTTTCTATTGCTCATTGGGTGACCCAGGGGCTTTAATGAGTCATTCTCTCTCTCTCTAAGTCGTATTTACTCATAGCTAAGGTTTACGATCATCATGTGTAGTGAACCACACGTCGACTTTCTCGTCAGGTATAATGTAGTGGTGTTGCCGTTGTCTTCTCCATTCCACATAGCAGTCCGACCACAGATGGTTATGAGATAAATATAAGTTTCCTTACGATGTTCTCCTTTACCGTTACAGCACGTGATATTAGTTGGTGTTGTACTAACTGCACGTAAATTGAAGAATTCATTGGTGAATGTCGGATTCGGAGTCGGTGTCTTCGGAGTGGAAGGCCGGTGTTCAAACCACTAGGCGTAAGACCTTATGATCACCTATTAGGCATACACTAAGGACTAGGACTAGGCAAGGTATTAGACTATTGTAAATATGACCACTGAATTGACATTAAATTCGACGTGTTAATTTTGCATGTGCAAATGTTTAGTCATTAAATTACAATGAACTAGTTAAACTATGGAACAATTTCGATAATCTAGCCTTCGTTTACCCATTCCGGAGGTCTGAACATTAGCGAAGTTCTTATCTCCACATCGGGCAGTACGCGCCCGGCGCCCGCAAACCGTTACCCGTAACCACACACTACCTACTGTACTTCCACGGTGTTATTCGCGGCTGCGATCGTTATTAATAACGGCTATATGCGAATATAAACCGTTATAACGGCCATTCGTTTAATCGGGACGTTCTGTTATGTATAAAAATACTATTGTTCAACCTTTTTTGACTATTTGTGGAATAATACCCAGATTGGACAGCGCTTGGTTGAGGCATATTTTTGATTTGAAAGACGATAATTTCTAATTTAACTTCTAAAGTAGTTCACCAGCATATAAAACGAAAGTGTTGCTCATGGTCGATATTGTAAAGTTATCATGTGACCATAAATTGTAAAATTTTTCAAATTATGAAAAAATTGGAGATACATCTGTCCACATGAACTTTGCTTAAAATAGGAAGTGCTATGTATTTGTTTTAATTAGAAATGTGTGAAAGAATGTCGATCGATGAACAATTGTATGTCATATATAAGACACAATGAGGCTTAACATGGGGCCCCATTTAAGGGGCTGACCTATTTCCTGAGGAGCCTTATACAGGGATAGTTTCGTATTAAGAAGGGCTGGCATTGGAGATAACGGGTACGGGGGCAACGGACCGGCTAATTGTCCGGATAGATACCCGGCTGAGACTCCTCCGTTCTATTCGCAATCGAATGGCCTACACCGGGCAGTTGGCGCTGGTTTGTTTATTATTATTACTTCTATAGTCTACCTATAGTGAAGTCTGAACGCTTTCAGTTAACACAATATTCTTTTGGATTACGTATCTCTGACCTCTGTATAGATATCTACTGAAGTACGTAGGGAGTCATTAGATGTAAGCTGCATTGGATGCATGCTGGAAGTCTATTAGGGAAATTATATAAAGATAACTTTCTTTTGAGGAAAGTAAAGGTTATGTAGATTTTATACCCACTAAAACCCTGTCGGTGCATTGCTTAAGGCCACGGGATTTCCTATGGAACTTACCGGTGCTTCCTTGTAGTGCTGCTAAGCACATCTCACAGAGAGCTGATATCTTCCCCAGCACTTACATTGTGCTGCAACAGAATATTTGTACTCCGGGCTCACTCAATGTACAGTGAATCCTCAAAGCCCGTGAACCCGAAAACCCTTTCAATCTACTTCTACAGGCAGGGCTTACCTTAGCCATATTCTTGATAGCCCGAGACTACAGGGTTAATATTAGGCAGGCCTATGTACAGCAGTGGACAATGATAGAGATATTGGTGATGAAACATCCAAATCCAACAACAAACCTTTATCGAGATTTTTAACCTATTACTAGAACCTATTTAGATACGTAAAATCTTCGTTCTTTTTTCTTTAACACAGGAATAAAGTTAGTATTAGATTTTCATTAGTTAAAGTCAAAACGTACAAACTGTATTCCGATTTGAATGTTGCTGTATGCTGGTCAAATTACTGGGGTAACAAGACTTAACATCTTACGTGTTAAAGCGACGAGTGTAATGTGGTGCTGTGTATACTATTTTAACCAGGCCATGTTATGAGCAAGCGTTTCACTTACCATCAGATGAATGCCTTGCTATATCCTCGAGAAAAATCATCCATGGTAGGAATCGGTATTCTTTTGCAAGGGTTTATGATGAAGTTATTTTTTTTGCCTTGTCTTGCGTATTTTGAGTCAGGGTTTACTTCTTCCACTCCAGTCCTCTCTCTCATTCAGTTTTGCTAAACTTATATCTTCAAAAAAAGATGTAACAGTCAAGAACATAGTAACAAAATGCGGACTTCCTGCCGTTTACCTTTTCAGGCTGCTGAAGCCAAGCACGCAGTGATAAGGATAGTTGTTATTTAAAAAGCGATTGCGTTTTAAGTTTAACTTCCTGATAGCGTTCAGGAGCGAGACGCACCAGATAACACCGCCCGCGCCCTGACCGGTTAATTGCTAACTATAAATATTCACGCTACGGGACAAGCGACAAGCGTTTAGCGGATCAAATAGTACATAAAATGATACTATTATAATTAACATTCCTTGTCCATTCTTCCAGCATATCATACCTACTACATATGATCTACGTCTTAAACATTTTAAAATAATATCGCTCAGCAACCGTTGTAGTATAACTAATATCATATTCCTAAAAAAAACTAATTTCCGGAAGCATAGACTGTAACCACCTACTTCAAAAAATCAACTTTAACGTTCCATACCACTGCCCCCGGCATCCTATAACTAAAATTTTTCATTTTCCCACATATAAAACAAATCTCCTTAAATGTTCCCCTTTATCCAAGATTTATAGTGAATATAATCAAATATGTGCATTAATTGACGGCATCGATATTTTTTATGACACGTGTCCTGATCTCAAAAATAAACTAGTATCCAAGTTTCTGTGTCTATAGTTGATAAGCGAATATCAAATTGATAACTCTTGTTATGTCATTTTAAATTTTAATCTCATGTGTATCTTTCATTTTGTTAACATGTAAATTTAACAAATTTCTCCAAATTTTTAAAGGACTGCTTTAACATGTCATAGTGTTTTAAGAGATTGCTGTACACTGTAACTGGCTTGCATACAAGTACCTATTCTTATAATTGTTAATTTTAAGCTTGATTATTTTGTATGAATTGCTGTTGGTGTGTCTAAATAAAAAATAAATAAACATTTGCCTTAAGGATTACTAGAATTAAGTGGCAATTAGCCGGAACATCGCTTCAAGGACTGATGTCCGATCGGGCAGTAAAGTCCTAGAGTGGCGGTCGCGTACTAGTAAACGAAGTACTGGAAGGTCTCCCATTAGGTTGACTGTCTGATTGTTGACTTTCTGGTGAAGGTCACGGGAATCCTCTGGATGCAGACAGCGCAGGGCCGATCTTTTTAGGTGGCCTATGTCCAGCAGTGGGCGTTTAATGAATAGTGATAATAAATTAACAACTTATTTGTTGCGAAATTCGTAGATATTGTTAACATGCTCCTCAACAAGCAAGGTGCTGTATTTAACGATATATCTATGTAACTGAAGCACCCAAACAGTTTTGTTAAGTTGTAAGTAAGGTAGTTAAAAGAGAATCTCTGTTTAAGAATATAACTTTGTCATTAACTTAATATATATAGATATTTCAAGCTCATAAAATGAGTGTGATTCCACGTGTCAAAGTCAAATTTTTTATTCTGCTTCATTTGTAGGAGAATGAAGTGAATACAATATTAAGGTTATAGAGATGGAGAGAGAGTTATTGACCAAAACTTTTTATTGATTGAAGTAAAGAAGAGCGGAAGAGATATTTATTAATAAGAAAGAAAGAAAAATTAACTAAAAAATGCAATCTTTCTCTTTCCCTATTTAAAGAAATATTTTGGGAATTATTGATAGGAAGTATGCAGAGTTAACATTCCTCTATCTTTTAGAAGAAGAGATAAAGAATAAAAAAACAATATAAAAATATGTTTTATCTCATTCTCCCACAGTTTAAAACCATATTAATACTGTTGGATATAGCTACGCATCCCTATGCGGCGGTAGTTGCTACCATATTTTTATTCTCCTCTCCTCGCATCAGCGGGTAGTGGTGAAATATCTTCGCCAATCAGATGACGACAGCGACCGCGCGATGAGTTGGTATTGCGTCGTCGTTTCGGAGTGATATCGCGCTGTGGCTAGGTCGAACGCGAATTATCTTACGGAGTCGCCACGGTTGCCTAGTGCCGCAGTCCACAGTTCGATTCCTATTTGTCCTCCTGTGTTTGTGTGCGACGCTACGGAGAGCGACCTGCAGCCCTACACGCTGCAGTGGATAGGCATCGCTCGCGCGTCCAGTGTTTGACTCGGACAGACCGACGACTGACCGTTGACCAACTGACTAATAACTTGGAAAACCTGCGGGCGGCGGAGCTGACGGCGAGTAAGAGGTAAGTACACGCACGCACACGTAATAATCGGTGAACCTTGTGCCGCGGGCTCCCCAACCCGTACTTGTCCGGCACATCGTGTTAGTAGGTTATAGGTATCTATTCTTTATTCTTCTTTTAATGGTGGTAAGTATCTATTTCTGACCGTCAAGATAAGTATCACCGCAGCTCCTATTTCAGCCGTCAAACAGTACTGTTGAGACATTTGTGTACTCCTATTAAAGGGGTGCTGTAGGTAGTGATATTACTGGGGTAAGGAGATGTTACATACTGTATGTTATTTTTTTTAACATAATCGTAGCGATGAGACATGCATGGCGTTCACCTGATTGTAAGTGATAAACTTGCATATAATAACTGGTTGGTATACACAGCATCACTATGCTATCATCGACTTGATACGTAAGGTGTTAAAACTCGTTACTACAGTAGTTTCACTAACGTACAGCACTCTTCAAACTGGAATACAGTAAAATATGCACAGTACTGTTAGAAGAAATAAGTGCTGCGGTGGGAAGTAAAACTTCCTAATTAATGGTAGGAGTTTCACTTATTGTTAGGTGAATGTTCTGTTCGTTTTGCCGGTTTAAATTTTTTTTTCGTGAATGTCTCTCCGCTTATCACTTTGGCCGTGTTACCTTCCGTCCGAGCACGCAATGCCACTATTTTTCTGTCTCTCATGATGGCCCTTTACGCGGGGCCTTAAATTTTGATAACAAAACGTTTATTAAGGCAACGGGCCCGCCTGGCTAATCTACGGAGCAGGCGGGATCGCTGCACGAATTTCCTTTACTGCCAAACCGGAACCGGTATTGTTCTACTCCTACAGAGCGAACGCTACCTGTTTTGAATACGAAAACAGATTGGAGGGGGGTGGATGATAACACTTTTTTAAAATTACTTTAGCTGTAAATATATGAAGCAACAGAAAAATAATATGAACAAATACAAAATCTAAGAAATAAGGTTAAAGACGGAACAACATGAGCGAAATGTAAAACATGTAACGAAAGTCTAAAATGTAAATGCGACGAAATTGGTCTGAGATTTGTATGAAAGAAGAAATAACAAAAAATGTAAAGTATGAATGCGAGAAAGTACGGAAAAAACAAAAGAATCAAGAAAAGAAGTAAATCAAAAGGCTCATACCCACAACAGGAAGAGAGAACACAAATATATATACACTCACATGTATACATAAGTTTATATGTCATATGCAGAGCAAGTTTATATTAACATTCTGCATAGCTAAAAATAGCGTTTCTGTATATAAATCATTGCGTTAATCGCTGCACGATTTTTTTTCCGCCTGCATACAAATCAGGTAACTAAGCTATGTATAAGCTTAATTAAGTAATAGCCGGGGGTCTTAACTTATTAATGTTTTAATATTTTACAATTTATCAGCGTGATTATTGAAATATTAGTGAAGGGAATACCAAAAGTAACGTTATCTATAACTGAGCTACTGTTAGTATGAACTTCTCTTTTACAGCCACAGGTTTTTATAAATGGCTTAAATCATGTGATATTAGTTGTTATACTAACTGCATATAAATTGAAAAATTCATTAGTGCAGGCTGGATTCGAACCCGGCAGCTTTGTAGTAGGAGGGCCGCGTTCAAACGGCTATCACGACTTACTATATGTATGTTAGTGATAATTTAATGGTGAACAGATTTCAATGCGTTCACCTGATGGCAAGTGATACGCTTGTCCATAACGACGTGGCGCTGGTTAGGATGGTATAGACCTCATTACGCCTATCGTTTTGAGACCTGTTTTTGATTCAAACGGTGTTGTAGGTAGTGAAATTACTGCGGTAACTAGATGTTACATACTCTGTCACTTTTTTTAACTTAATCGTGTTGACGAGACCTGCAAAGCGTTCATCTGATGGTAAGTTATACGCTAGCATATAATAACTGGTTGGTATACACTGCACGGTATTACCCTAATCGCCTCGAGACTTGTGTTAAGTATCGTTACCCCAGTAATTTCATTAGCGTATATACCATCTGGTGATGGTAGTGGGAAAGACCGTGTCCAGCAGTAGGCGTTTTCAAGCTCTGAAATGTTTCACAAATATTACAAATGTTGTAACAAACGTTTGCCAAACACGCGATCCGTGACTGTACATGATACGTTTTAAACTAAATAGCATTTAATTACGAGTATTGTTGCGTTAAACGCGCAACCATCGTTGTTTATTATGTGTATATTTATGTTTAACTATTAACAATATGTTAATTAGAATTTACACTAACGTTTATAAAGTAGTTTAGCGACAGGCTTTATTATTTTTAACACGCGGGAACGTTTCGTTGTTATCATTATATTTCTTTATGTAACGGGACAAATTTGACCACAATTTCAAATTACGTTAAGTGATAACGAGACAGTAGATTGTACACAAGGTAATCAGATTTGCTTAGTACTTAATCAAGTGGATTCATGAGAAATATTACAATCATAATTCTACTACATTTGAAGCTTTGCAATCGATTAATGCATCTTCCAAATAACAAGACAAGATTATAAGTTTTATTTCTCAAGTAATTTGTAATACTACTATACTTCCTAGAATTATTCAATATAGGAATAATTCTAAAATATAGTTTGTGTTTTCATATCTTGATAATAGTAAGTATAAATTTTTTTAATAAAACTATCCAGATGTCAATTCAAGTAACTTTGTCCTAGATCAATTGTAAAACGCTTACAGTTTCTTTTACAAATATGTACAGGTTCTTTTACATATGTACGTTACAAATATGATGAGTCAAAGAAAAAGACTTAACTCTAACGTTTAGTTTAAAACGTTAAAAACTTAACGTAAAGCCTGTTTTCATAACAAAGATGTTTTATAATATATTGATGACATAAATAACATAAAACTACCAAAAGTTGAACAAGAAATTATAACTTAAATAAAAGGTTGTAGCGATACAACAAATTGAAGGAAACTTTAATACATATTTTCATGAAATCAATATAATTTGGACTAGTTATAAATATGTTTATTATTATAGAAAGTAAAACAAAGAAATAATATTTTTTACCAACAAACTGTATTGTATTATTTATTGAAACGTTTCTTTTTAAATACTCTTTCTTTAGTCGCTGTGTATCAAAGTCTGTTTGCCTTAATTTCTAACTACTTAATATCATGTATTTTTAATTTTATTTCTAATTCTATTAGTATAACTATTCACCTTTTACTTTTGCTACATATGTTTAGGCTGAGATTGTATACTAAATATATAATATAATTATCATATTTATCTACTATCTATAATAAATAATTAGTCCATGTTTAAAATTGCTTTGAATTCAGGCTTTGTATTTATTCCGTAAGGATTCAGGTTGTAACGATGTTACAGTGGAAGAAATAAGTTATTATAATACTAATTCTAGGAAGGTATTATCTAAAGCCCGCGAGCTATGTCTCGGTAAAACACCAATCATTAAAAAAATAAGGAAAAAGGAAGGAGTAATGCGAAGTTACTGCGATCTGTCGGACGTAAAAATGCTACCAGTGTACACTGCTAATGATTAACATACTTGTATTAGTTAAAAAAATATAAAAAATGAGTCTACTTATTAAAACCTTTGTAACACAAAATCACGTGTAAGTTACTTAAAGTTAAGTGTGATTGTTTTTCTTTATACAAACTCATCTTTAAAAAATTTCCTTCATATAAAATTATCATCAAAAAATCCCCTCAAAATATTATTTTAGTAAAAGTCACTTTGATTGAAATCTTTCTTTTAAAAGTGGTGTTAAAATATTTTTAACCGACAATAATGAGAAGGTTTTTTCACGAAGCTACGATACGAACAAGGCGTTTCACCTGATGATAAGTGATACGCTTGCTATATATATCACATTCGTTCGTCGCCTTAAGTAATAAGTTTTTAAGTCCCGTTACCCCAGTAATTTTACTGGCATACAACCTTCAAATCTGAACACAGTAATGTTTAGTATTTGTCAGCTGCAATAGAAGTTGAGGTGGTATCTACTTACTAGTAAAGTTTTTTGTTATGCGTATCTTTTCTTTGTCTTTCTTATTAATGTAGACGTCAATGACTCCATTGTGTAGTTCATGAAGAGTGGAACGAATTAATCAAAACTTCATCATCACTTCCACCGATGGATGTCCACTATTGGGCATAAATTTCTTGTAAAGTATACCACGAAATACGACCATCATGTTTGGATTCAGTGGCTCTATGGACTCTTTTTATATAATCTGTCCACATAGAGCAGGAGTGCAACCTTTAAGCCGGATGAGTCAAAAATTACTATTGACAAAATTTCATTTTGTAAAAAGCTTAAATTTTTCTTCTTGCCAATTAAAGTACTTGTTTTAATAGTTTTTTATTCATTAAAATATATTTATGTAATATTTAAGTGGTGTTTTTTCATAGATAAAAGGTAGTGAGTAATCCTTATTAATCATTTTAGAAATTTAAGAATGATTTAAATTTTTTTTAATAAAGTATTATTTGCGTGTGGATCCAGGTTCACATCCAGAGTTGCATGTGGCTCGCAAGTTTCCAACCACTAGTCTAGAGGGAGATCTGCCAACGCTGCGCTTTTTATTACTTGGGCCTTATCGCTAGTCTCTAACGTTTATTGGTTCGACGAACTGTGCGTTGCTATTCTTGAAACTTAAACTATTTACATTGTCATGATTTAAGAAACACAGTTTCAGATTTTCAGTAGAATTTTCTTTGGAATACCACCCTTTCACAGGATCAGCGGTGTACACTGCCGGCGTGTGGTTGCGACGAGATCTCGATGAGCGGTGGCCGGCGACCGTAAAAATAATGGGCGGGAACCAACCGAGCGATCCGCCACGTACACCGGGCGCCGCAAATAACACTCCCAACCGATCCCTAGCGGGTGAAACTCACCCTTGTTGCACTGAGAATAAAGGTGATGTAAACTTTCAAATGATCAGTGAGCGGGAAACGCAGGCGTGGTGCATTGTATTACCGCTGATGCAACTCTCCAACTGAACCTTATCGCCGGCGGGTTCGGTTCCCAGTCGCGCACTGTACCCCATGTAAACACATCGTTCAGTGGAACGTTGAAAGAAAATATCGTCTAATTTCTTGTCGAGAGCACAAATGGGCCCTTTCTTTATTTTTTTTGCGGCATTCTCGTTACGAGCGCGAAGGAAGGCGAATGCGAGAATATTAAAAATTTCGGCGCTCCGTGTAATTTCATTTTTGAATCGTCGGTTAAAAATAGTCTATTTGTGAGGGTACTTTTAGCGAATGTTATGCAGGATAAAAAAGACTAAGACAGTATTTTCTGTACATAGCTTTTGTATTCGATTTCTATTTAATATTCGTCGAGATGACGAGACGAACTAGGTGATCACCTGGTAAGTAATAAGCTTGACCATAACGTGGCGCTGATTAAGACTATACACAACACCTGAGACATAACGTGTTAAGTCTCGTTATTCCAGTAATTTCACTAGCATACAGCATCCTTCAAAATACAACACAGTAATATTAGCACATTACTATTTGGCAGTAGATGTAGGAGCTGCAGTGTTACCTATCTAGACGGTCTCCGGCGCTATGTGATGCTCAACTAGTACGGCGTTGTTATGGACAAGCGTATCACTTATTATCAGGTGAACGCCTTACTCGTCTCGTCGTTTCGTTCAATAAAAAAAATCCGTCCTGATATATCAACGAAGCGTATGTTCAGTGCTCTACGCGCATTTGTAGGGGAGAATATTTTTTGTATCGGATTCGTTAATTCGAAACAAAAGTTGTGAAATATTGAAGCTTTTGAATTTCAGCTTCGACCTTAAAAAATATTAAACTTTAATAACGAATCTACGTTTTACATTGAGGAAACATGACGTATTGAAAAAGCTTTTTATACTACGACGTGATAAAGCGTTCACATGATAGTAAGTGATACGCTTGTCCATAACTTAGCATTGGATTAGATATACGCATAACTACTCGCCTTGAGACGTAGTGTTGTCTCGTTACCCCAGTAATTTCAGTAGTATATAGCACCATTCAAACTGGAATACAGTAATGTTTGCATATTACTATTTGGCAGTAGAAATAGAAGCTGTGGAAACCTACCACCAGTAAAATTTGCTTCTATTATGTTAGCATATTATACTTCATCTTTCTATTGATTTTGATAAACTGGTTATATTATTGGTACTGGTATATGTTATTTAAGTCAGTATTGAACCAGGTATCTATCTGGTGGGTTCGCTGTGGCCAGCATACACGGAACATTACTGGTGGTAGGCCATCGCAGCTCCTATTTCTACCGTCAAATAGTAATGTGTAGACATTACTGTGTACCATTTTGATGGGTTTTTGCTTTTGAAATTACTGGGGTAACGAGACAACACGTCTCAAGGCCAGTACAATGTAGTGCTGTGTATATCTTATTCAGCGGTATGTTATGGGCAAGCGTATCACTTACTACCAGGTGAACATCATGCTCATATCGTCGAATAAATATATATATGAAAATACCTGTGATGACGCAATAAAGGCGTAGGGGTCCCTCTGTTTAAATAAGCGAACATCAAAGGTCCGCGTTATTGGGCTGGTTCCGTACGCAATATTCGGTACCCCGCTGTCGCGATTCAATTCGCGTATATAACCACTTTGAACCTGTACTAACGGCGTGGTAACGACCTGTTTACCACCATTCCACTTCAGAAAGGTTTTTCAATGTGTCACTGAATTGTGAGTGAGACGTTTTTTATATTTATGATTTGCGCAACACTTCTCGGGACAAAAACGTACCCAACCTAAGTAATTTAGAAATTGTTACAGATAAAAGATAAAGAGTGATGTTTATAAAAATAATAAGGTAAATGATTGTAATATATAACGAGCGGCTAACTTAGAATGGGATGAGGGAAAAGGTAAATGTAAAAACAAGAGTGAAAGAAAAATTAGAAGGGTAAAAGTAAGAAAAGTAGGGAAAGGAAATAGAGAGTGTAGAGGAAGAAAGTAAACAGAACCTTTCTCACAACACGAAGGAGTACGAATGAAAAACTAACAAAAACCGAAACCAACCTCACCTGCTAATCTACAAATGAGACTCTAGCTCCCCAGGAATCCGCATTGGGCCAATGTGGTGAGAGACAGCCCAAGTCCCTCTCTTATAAGAGGAATCCCATCAGTGAACGCCTATCGGCTGATGATGAAATCAGTTAAAAATAAGTTTATTAAATATGATCTAAATCAGTGATTCCCAAAGGGGTCTATGACAAACTGCAAGCGTCTTAGCGTCGACTTAAAGCGTCAGGTTCATAC
>DWLS01004250.1:0-14284 GCA_018246255.1 Pachliopta kotzebuea | reverse complement strand
TTTACCATCATCGATCACATCTTCACTTAACACCAGGTGGGATAGTGGTCAAGCATTAACTTATACATAAGTAAAAAAAAAAAAATACTCGACGAGAAGAGCAAGGCGTTCACCTCATGGTATATATACACTGCACCACATTACGCCCGTTGCCCTGAGACATTTTATATTAAGTCTGGTTATCCCAGTAATTTTACTAGCCATATCGCCAACCGGAACACAGTAATATTTGCACGTAACTGTTTGTCAGCTGCAATAGGAGCTGCGGTGTTACCAAGACGTTCTTCGACAACAGAGACCTACCTCCAGTAAAAGAGACCTGATGTCCAAAAGTCGACGTCCATGCATTTATCAAGATTTTGAATTGCTATATCAGAGGTCAGTAACGCGTTTTTTGTTACTCTGATAGACAGGCGTTCATAGGATAAGAGAGCGATGAGATGAGCGAACTATTCACTTGTTAGTAAGTGTTACGTTTGTCCAGCATGACGCTACAATATACTCGTCACTTATGATATAAGACGTTAAGTCTTATTACTTTAGTAATTTTAATAGCAGGAACACCATTCAATCCGTAACGTGGTAATGTTTGCACGGAGCGGCGGTGGTATCTACCTACGGTCTCTGGCATTGGAATTCTACCAATAAAATAATATCCTGGCCTCAAGAGAATATATGATCGAGGAATATCTAATGGTAACCCTAATCTAGGTCGTCTTCGCGTCGTAAATCCATACCGCAAATGAGTATTCGCACCGAATTCTGGTCCGTCGTCCCGCGTTGTCGCGTGCTGCAGTGAATTATGCGGGCATTCTGTTGCTCATACACTCACAATTGTGCGAGTTTAATATTCGAATTTGTTCCAGCCGTGTAAACATTGTGACTGTTACACAATTATCATATTGAATAATCTAATAAATTTACAACCAAATGGTCAATTATCATACTATGTTCATAGACGGTGTTAGTGACATTAATTTTCTTAGCACATCATAATAAATATGAAATAAAAGTTAAAAAATTCACAAGCATGATTTATCACTTTGAAATTTTTGATCCGATATTATTGGAAGGAAACCTCTGGACAGGATAAATAGGTCAGTGCCTATATCATCGTCTTCAAACATTACTGTGTGCTGTGACTATTACAGTTAATCGTGTTGCGAGCGTGATGTCATGTACGTTTTGGTGAATAGTTCACAAAAAAAGTACGTTCACTATACAGTAAGTTCTCATTGCCCATAACAATGTCGGTGTCAGACTATGAGTACTGTATCTTATTAACATATTATTATAATTATAATAATCCTAATGAATTTCTATTCTATTTTATATTGTGATCTGGGCAAAGAAGATACAAAATTTTTTAGAAGATTATATTTTTTTTGGAGGATTCGACAAAATGATTAAGACGTTCACCTGATGGTAAGTGATACGCTTGCTCATAACACGACGATGATTAAGAGGGTATACATATTGCGCCCCTCGCCTTGAGAGGTAGGCGTTAAGTGTCGTTACCGCAATAATTTCATACACTTCTGTTCCGCGGCTGACGTAGGAGCTGTGGTGGTACTTACCTAGACTATCTCCGGCAACAGAGTCCTACCAAGTATATATTATTAAAGTAATTGTCCATCAAATACTACTATTTCAAAATAGATTGAGTTATATGGGACGTATGCATTAGGTCGATACGATTATCTGGTGATTTGAATATACCATTGCGAAATTACGAGTACATAGAATGCTCGTAATTTTAAGTACATCGCTTATACTATCTCGTGCACAATTAAAGATTTATTATAAAATAACCCTTCAAGTCGTAATGGATATCTTCACGGAGTGTTTCGCAAGGGGCACGGCGCATCAAGTCGTATTTCATTGTGCTGGTGTACAGTAAATCAGATTACTAAATTGAGTCAAACCTCTCACTAAGCAGCGCATAAATAAACACCAGCGTGTTAGAAATGAATGCACGAATTCTGTGCTAACAATGAGTTATTATTATTTTAACTTTACATGCGTGTGTACTTATATCCATGGGATCTAAAACTACTGATTGCACAATCAAGGAGTAGTTTTAATGAAACGTTTCAGGCATAGGGGCAGCGAAATATCATAACCAATTCTCTACATAAACTGTTGATGATTTATGAGACAATTTTAATTCTGCACACAATTCAATAATGACAATATAACATTTTCTTTTAACTCGTCAAATTTATTTTTTTATGATGACTTGAGAGAGGTCAAACGATTTAGTTTAGAAAAGCAAAGACAACAATTAACATGTCAACTGCAATACAATCATACGTATAGTGGCGGCAGTTAAGTTGGACGTTGATTTCATATTCAGATTCAATATATAATATACACCTACTAGTCTAACCCCAGGTGTTGCCAGACATAACAATATTTCTTTGGAATGTTGAAATAAAGGCGACAATATGGGTTTGATTGCTGTTGTGATAATGAACTGGTCGTTATACAAATGTGCCGTTTTGATATCTATAAAATAGTTGTATGTATATAGTGACATAACCACTCCCATCTCATAAAGTATCTAGTCACAATATATGCAACAGTTAGACTTATTTTTACACGCTGGAAATTAGTAGAGCATATAATCCTGGAATGTGATGGAGTGGAAGAGCACAAATTTTTAATCACCGTGGAAGGTCCAAAACCTGTGAACGTTACAGGAGACATCCGTGCTTCTGACGGAAGCTAAACTAGCTCCTAGGACCATATAAGGTTTGAATAGTGAAAACAGAGTCCACTTACTTTCTATCTATGTAGGTATGAAGAAGCTGTAATTTTGATCCGAGTTTGCTAGTTTTAAGAGTGTGAGTTCATCATCGAGAGAGTCATAACGAGTAGAAATCTCACATTACCTTAACTATCTTCTAAAAAGAAGGTGTCGTCCGCAAATTCCTGTCGATACCAAAAATGGTATTGACGGATTTTCAAGATAGAGCAAGAAAATTTTAGGATGTAAATTCAATTCGAGGGTCAAAGCCATAATTATTGGTAGACTATAATAACGTCTGATCTCATTAAATGTGAACGGAACTCTACGTGAAAGCTTCGAACGTCTACACATTAGATTCAGGTCTTTATAGGATGACCATTAATATGAATGTTTGAGAATTTTCTTATTCCGAATTGTTTTTTAAAAAAAGACATCTGCCCTTTTTAAATATATTTCCGGACTATATAGTTATAAACAAAAGAATTTTTATAAACTTAAGTATTACTTTTGTATAAAAATACTAATAGACTTTTTATGTTCAAATTACTTGCTCGTTGTAAATAAATGTAGTTAAAAAAATGTTTATGAAGATATATATGTTTTTTTGCGTTAAGAATATGTTACGGTAACTGTACCTTTGTCATATTGTCAATAATAAATATGATAGTTTAACGAAGTGATGAAATAATTCAGAGCGATCCAAGAGCTTTGATCTCAATTTCAAAATAAAACGTCCTCATTTTGAAGATGATGGACTGCTGTTTAAGCGGATAATTAGAAATATTAAGAAATATTTTTTTTTACTCGTAGGTTAATCCTTGATAGGATATTTTACGCTGCAGGGTTAACAGTAACATTGGTACTTGCTAGAACCTCACGATGTCTCTCACAGAGCTTTTAATCACAAAGATCGGAAACTTGATTCCAATTGCGAGATGTTGTATCCGGGCTGTATATTTAGGCGGAGCTGGAGTTATCTACTATAAATTACCATTCCAGCTGTTTTTCTAAGGTCATGACAGGTAATGGACCCTTAGACTTCTGTACCTTACATTAAATCAAATAGCAATACTATGTTATTTTCTTTTAGCGAATGTGTGGTGTATGTAGTGTCTAGCGTGTGTCGCCGTGGTAAACGTCCACATTCAGCAACGCGCTCGTATTTCCTGCGAGCTTACGTACCGGCGGAACTATGCAAATTTACGGAGTACTCCATAAAGTTGGACCCTGTTAAGAACCACTGCAGAGCTTGCTTGGTTTACTTTAGGGTGGTAAATGCGTAAAGTACAGTTTCGCTTTATAGTTAAACCATACTGTCTCTAATTTATTAGTCTATAAAATGTTAAAACTTCATCTAACGCTACTTAAAACAACTTACACGGTTGATTTCTATATTATGTTACAGTAGATTAAGTATATCATTAGAGTTATAGTTGATAGATAAAAAGACAATCGTTTCTGACCGTTATTCATTTAAAATCTATAGAAAAATATAATATAATGAAAAATAAGTATTTATGTTTACGTATTTAAAACAAATAAAAAAAAAACAGTTTTTACAAAGTCATATATGTATCATTATCATCTACTAAATTTATTAATCTTCACCTAAAAAATAGAACTTTATTTATTTATTATTTCAAAAGCGGAGTACAGGACCGGGTTCTTTACAGAGATCTTGAAGGACTTTAGGATATTTGGTACAAGAAACTATAATTTATGTATCTTCTTAAAAAGAAAGAAGTATTTATAATGACTTTTGTGAAAGTAGCATATTGTAACATGTTTCATTAGTGAAGATGGTAATAAAGCATCGATCTCCATTACTATCAACTGAATTTATCTCTTAATCTAAGAGCTTTCAAGATTTCTATTACGGAGGCCTGTATTAAGGTATCTGATTGAGGTGAGTAGACTCAATATATCTTTCTAGGCGTTAATAGCGTCGAAGTATCGACTCCCCTATTATTTTGTCAAGCAGCGAATTTATAGATCGCTTTTGTAACGGTAAAATAGTATCCGAGTCCTAGGAACATTCGCCGATGGTGTTGCAAAGGTCGGCCGAGATGTTCGCGACACGGGGCCTTTACAGCATTTGATGGTATCGCGGAAAAGTGAACGGAATTGGGGGAAAGTGTGCTATCGATACGGGAAGTCGTTACTGGAGATCATCGTAGCAGTTAAAGAGGAACAAATATGTTTGTAAGTTATTGATATTATAGTTATTGGGTTATCAGTTTTTACTTATATGTATTGTGTCTTTTTTGGCAGAAAACATTCTAGGTAGGCATCGCCGCAGCTTTTGTTATGTTTCGCTTCGTAGGGTGTTGTAGCTAGGAAAGTTTCTGGTAACATCTTATGTCTCATGGCGACGAGCGCAATATACTCTCTTAATCAGCGTCGTGTTATGAGCAAGCGTATCATTTACAATCTAGTGAACGCCTCGCTTGTCTGTTCGTGTGAAAAAATGTGTATTATGCGCAGTTCATCAGAAGTTTTAGCTTGCGTAAAGAAAGTAAAACATAGATAAAAATAAAGGCATTAATTAAGTGAAATGCTTCTATATAGATGTTACAAACTGACGCTTTAATTTTATTTATTTGTATAGATTGACCACAACAATGGATATGTATACCTTTGCCAGCATTACCACATCGGCAATGAGCGATTTCACGGAGCGGGCGCATCTTTTAGCCACGGCTGTTCTCGCGCAACTCCGTCTTGTCGCACGAGATAGATACCTTGCGTCATACAACAATATGGAAGATTGTGTTACACTGCCCTAAATCTCTTTGTTGTTCAATCATTTGTACCGTCTGAAGAACAGCAAGTTGTGAGAGACAACAGTATTTTTTATGTAAGACTAAATTTCTTGATATTCTACATGAATCAACTTGAAAGTTGTATGAAAAGGTCTATTTAATTTTATAATCATTTAATATAATATAACACGTTATAGTATTGAACATTGACCATACTTTTTCTTTGATGATAAGGAAATAATAATACAGAAATGAAATAAATAATTACAACAACAAAAAGTTGTTTTTAGGTTGTAAAGCAACAAACAACTAGTCAATTAGTAATTTTAGTAATGAGATTATTGACCATGACTTTTGCTTCTTAGCAACATAATGTAAGTATATTTTTAGTTTTTGCCTAAAAGTCTACATCTTAATAAGAAATATCGATTAAATGTAAAATTATGATATTTAATACAACGGCGTGTCAAACTAAGATTACCCGAAGGCTTGCAATTTCTTTAATTTAGGTTCTATGTATCTTCTGTTGGTTATATTCTTTGATGACATTTGTTTTATATCAATACTTAAATAATGAAATCGACGAAATGGCGCTATCATGTATGATTAAATTGTAAGGGTCTAAATATCGCAACACATTCATTCAAATAACACTGCGTGTCCAAACAGAGTACAAGGCCACAGCCCATAACCGTGACAGCGGCGTCCACCAATCATGGAGACTGGCTGCCGCCACCCGGCCCGCTTTGTGAACCCCCTGACCTTATTCGGAAGCCTGGCGAAGATACGACTGTGTCGGGACCTAATATTATCATAATCGGGTACTTGAAGTTTTTTATGGCCTACGCGGTATAAAGAAACGAAATACGCAGTTTCACAAACGAATATACCGCTCGATAAAAAATTGTAAATAGTTGATATTAGAGATACGCATTATATAAAAATTTTGTTAAGAAGTTTAAATAAAGCATCAAACTGATTTTTTTAAAAGAATATCTTAATACGATGATTGTTTCAAACGGCGACTGAACAAATGATTGAATATTTCAAATTATCAAATAATAGATTCATTTCATAGTTGTAGTAATATTTGTATATCATATGCATGATGACGAAGTAGTCCTGACGATAGACTTTATTCAGGCAGTACAAGTCATCATTTCAACCACAATTGAACGAACTAACGTAAGACACTAAAATAATTGTGGGTAATTTCCTTACTCGCCTCATATTTACGTAGGTATGCTGGTTGGCTATCGTATGAGCTGGTAAACGTCACAAAAAGTTTTATAACCCTTTTCCTACTAATAAGCTACACGACGACCACTTTTATTATTTTGGAGAGATAGCTTTCTAAATTTTTATGCAACGAGACGACGATGAGACGATCCAACAAGACGATGACAAGTGATACGCTTGCACACAATAACGTGCTCCTAGCTAAGATGGTATACAGCACCACATTGCGCTCGCCTCCTTTAGTTACGAATAATTTCTTCAGTTTACAAAACCTTTCAAATCGAAACAGTAATATTTACAAACTACTGTTTATCGGCTGCAATAGATGCTGTGGTGGTACTTCCCTAAACAGTCTTTTGTGATCTATTATTAGTAAAATTAATTTTATGTTCATTAAAAAATAAACATGAAGTTGTAAATCTGCTTTAAGATAGCTTACAGAGTAACTTGGTCAGTAAGTAACTAGGTCGGTGCATTCCTTGGTGAATAATTGCTGTGTCCAGTGTCGGCAGTTGTCCGAGACAGTTTGAGACCGTACCAATAAATTCGAGACAGTTCTTAGAACATTGGCATCGAGCAATTAAATTACGTTTCGTGAAATTGAAAATCGCGAGACTATCGCATGCGTAATTGCTGCTTTAACGAACAATTAACATAACAAAGTTATTTTTTAAAAAACAAAATATCATGAAGGGATGAAGCTTAGGAAATAATACTTTATATTTCTAAAAAATTATGTTTAGTTTAAAGCTGAAGATGAAGCCACCAAAATAAACCTGGGAAGATACATAACTATTAACATCTTAGTATTGATAAATAGAAATAATAAATAACATTAAGCATTAGATTTTATATGTATTAAAATCTGGTACATATTGTATATGTATAATAAATATACAGAACACGTTCTGTATACTCATATTTTTCTTTCTGTATATTTGTGAAAACAAAAACTTTATTACATTAATAATTAATTTTTTATTAAAAGTTCGGGGGAAAGAAGACATTGATATACCAAGAGCATCAGGTTTAGTAGATATTTGACATTTACCAATCTTGACCAGCTTTAACACGTTCCTTATTAGAGAACGAGCAGCAGTGGGTAAAACACATTAACCTTATAACATTTAATTTCTCTTCAAAATATAACTAAGAATTATTATTGTATATTGTTTTGATGTTTTTATATTACTTTGCTTATTACATTTCTCATTAAAAAGAAAATGTAAAGGTTTTTCTGGAGTGCATATTAAAGAGTTTGTATTTTTTTTTTAAATACCATTTTTAATTAACTCATCATTACCTTAATTATTACCCGAAAATATTTTATCAGTTGCAGTATATCTCCCGTATCCGTGAACAGGGCTTTGCATTCTGGCCCCTTCTTATATGGGATAAAATAATGCACTAGACTGTAATCTAATGCGCTTAATTTATGACTTCTAGTGCAAAAGAGCACGGCTTTTAGCCAGATTTTAAAAAGCTCCTTCTGATTTTCCCACGGATTTTGTCTTATTATTTAGTGTTGTTATTTATCGATAAAATTTTAGATACACGTGATTAAAATTATAATTTCTTAACTATTTTCTCAATTGGTGGTGTTAAGTGAATAGGCTGTGCTTACCCAGGATACTCAAGGTATCAGATGTTGATATTTGGATTACAGCAATGTTCATATGTATACAGATTTAACGTAAGCGAGACAGATGATTTCGGTAAAATCGTACCACTGATCAAACTTCTCAATTTGTGGCGCCAGAATTGAACCAGGATTCTTCGTTTTATAATTCAAGCGCTTACCATTAAAACGTTTAATTTATTTAACTAAATTAATTTATAGCAAAAATAAAAACTGATGTATTCAAAAAGTTTTCTTAGTTATGATATATTTTTTTATTGGACGATGCGACGAGATATGCGAGACGTTTATCTAATGGTAGTAATACGCATAACATGGCGATAGTTAAGATGATATAATACACAGTACCACATTGCACTCGTCACCTTGAGACATAATGTGTTACGTCTCGTTATCCTAGTAATTTTACAAGCTTAGAATGCACTTCGAACTGGAGTACAGTAATGTTTGTATTCTACTTACTGTTTGTCGGCTGCAATAGATACTACAGACACCTGTATCATATAGCAGGTGTAGAGCTGATCAAAGTATACCCAGGGATAATCAATACTGCTCCATTAAACATAAAACTGCTACTTCTAAATAAAATTGTAAAGTAAAAAAAAGGTTACTACGGTGGTACCTACCTAGACGGTCTCCTATAACAGTGACCTACCACCAGTAAAATAAATGAAGATTACATTAAAGTTTAAATACATACGTCATTTAATTTCTGAATACACTTTTTATAAGAGCGAAGTCTTAAATACAAAATGGTAATTTTTCTTCGCACACCCGCAAGAGAGATCTTATCAATTGAAATATCGATAATCATGATCGATCAGTGATCAACACTACGTATTTTGCTACCGTCCGCGAATCGTGACCGTTCGCGACAAACGGCGGGCGTGATGTTTCAGAACGCAGCCCGATACCTCTCTGATGCTGTTACCCAGAACACCTTCAAAGAGGCACCAATACATACCTTACTGCATAATTATATTAAAGATCAAATTCAATTAATTGCATTAATAAACTTTAAGAGGTGATTATTCAACAATCATAACCATTAATAAAACAGCATTTCAACTTTTGACATTATCCAATAAAACTTAAAAGAAGGAAATCAGTACAAATTTTCAAAATTTTTTTTGATAATATTGTGCTTACAAGTATTATTTCTTTAGTTTTATAATGAATCTTTATATATAATTAAGTAAATGATAGATGATTTGTTAATAAGTATCATTAGGCATTATTTAAATAAAAATTATGACCTACATCTGAAGAAAAAGGGTTTAATAAAACAGATAATAGTTTTGAACTTAATTTTGGCTCTCTATGTTCATCGAATCTTAGAAGATAGAAAATCATAGCATTCTGCCAATTTATTACTGAGAGTTTAGGTACCTTAGAACTTGAATGTCAGTTGAGTGACGCAGAGGAAATGGACGCGATAATATGTGCTATTATTTTCTTGCACGTCATCAGCCTTTTGTGTACATGTATACAAAAGAACAATATGTATAACGAACCTATTATGTAATACAATACGTACGAATAAATGATCTATGTCTATGCAAATATCTAGAGCAGTTTAACTAGTAGTAAATACTTCACAAATGGTGTTATTCGCGCTGATCCATTGATATATTGCAGTTTGAGTTTCATAATGGGCCCCCCGCGTATCCGAGTTGCATCGCAATACCGACGACGGACCACTTTTTCCGATTCGCTCCATTTATATCGGTCCCGTGTATCGATAAATCAACGCTTTAAACGCAATTTTATACCGATTGAATTCGATACACGCACGGCAATCGCGACGATAGGACAGTCCGCATAGGGACGAGCTGGGGCTTAATCCACGTCAACCGTCCCACGAGATGTATGGTTGCATTCAGGTCCCGACGAGATCCGCGACGACCAATTATCTAGCGGATCTAATACGTTTGTAGTATAATCATTGATAAATTTTACCATTCAAAGTCGGCGTGAGTTAGTTTTAACGTATTTGTGGAAGTCAGTTGAGAATAAATCTTGAAGAGTCTACAAATGACTAGCGGAGATTTTGAGGTGTTTAAGTATTTCTTGCGGGTCTACATAGCAAAGAAAATTTAAGATCCAATAGTTTTAATAAGTCAAAACGTTAAATACCAAGAAAAACTTGTGTTAGAAAATAAAGTTATCTTTATTATTATTTTCAATTTAAAAATTATCTTACTTTAATAATACTAGTTACGTCGAAAACATGTTTTAAGATAGGCATAATTTTTATAACGTTAAATTTATTTGAATTTAGACATATTTAACTAGATATAGGCACATACGGAACATTGCTTGATTGTGTAACATGATGGGAATGTTACAGATTTAGCTGTGATTTATTGTGGTTTCGACAGCTTAGCAAAATCATGAGCAGTGCCACGAATGCTCACCTACGGGTCAACTCTGACAAACAATTATAAACTTAGCCCTTTCGGTATTCTAACGAGCCCGTCGGTTGGGTACTAGTTATATCGTATGACTACAAATGTTTATTTTACATAAAAGTATTATAGTATAGATAACAATATTTTATTTAATTATAGCTGTAACAATTAATAAGAAATTAGCGGTTTTTTAGTTTGATTTGATTGTATTGCAAACTGATTAATAGTCAATTTGTCTATTTTTTTACTTTGACTATTATGTTTATAGAACGATTGCATTGTTTTGAAAAATTAGATAACATGTAAAAAAGATTATAAGTGTAGAGGACCTTTATTATTTTTTATGTTCATAACGTAATCAGTGTGTTTTGATGATTATATTTAATAATATATAGTTAGATAAGTTTGTAGTATGCTATACATTCATCAGTCTAAAGAAGAAGGTATGATGATATTTTAAAGAAGTTCTTATAATAAAAAATAGTGTACATATTGTCATCTTTAAGGTATGTATGAAAAATGTATGAGATAATGAAATGGAATATTATGTTGGTAACGTACGTAGGCCACCCGTGCAAAATCCGCCCAACGACCCCATAACAACTGACACATTAACTTGGCGGAGTTACGACGCGTCAGAGGCGGAGGATCGATCAGGTTTAACAAGCCGATAATTGACAGAATACCTTGCTCTAATATACAGGGGTTGCGACACGAACTCACGTCTCGTACGCAACACACAAAGTCGCGTGCCGCGGTGTGAGTTTGCTACCGTGCTCGTTTGACTGAGTAATCGTGAGGTGGTTGTGCATAAGACGTTTAAACTATTAATATATTGCCATATATGCTCAATTAATTAATTAAATTGTTGACGAAAATAGAATAAATAAATAACTTTCTTATTGTTCTCACAACTAGAACTCTTCGCCTTCTCTTATATAGACATAGGCCATCCTTTATAGATGAAAGGCAGACAGTAAGTTCAAGTTGATACGGTTGGTAAGTATGGTAAGTGTCATACGGTTGTCTATTACAACGTGGCGCTAGTTAAGATGGTATACACAGCACCAAATTGCACTCCGTTGCCTTGAGACATAAAATGTTAAGACTCGTTACGTACGTCGTAATTTCGTTAGCTATGAACGCCCTACAAACCGGAACACAGTAATGTTTGTCTGCAATAGGAGTCGTAGTGATAGCTATCTCGACGGTTTTAGGTAACAGAGACCCATCACTAGTAAACAGGAATAGAAAATATTTTGCTCTCACCTTATGTTTAAGGAACGATAGATCCCTGACAGCGATGTTCCGTCTGGAGACTTTGAGCTCGCTCTGCAATATCTCCATTGTGGTTACATCTTGGAAGCCGTGTTCTTTGAGCGCCAGACAGGTGCGCTGGACTTGTTCTATGCAGGGAGAAAAGGAGCAGAAGCGGCCTCCTGTTGAAAATCAAGGTTGTAATAAATAAATATGGTTTTATTTACAACCCAAACTAAGATATTATATTTTTTTCCAAATTTTTAAATTTTCAGCAATACTAATTTTTTAAAATAAAAATAATAATACTGAAATTGATGAATTTAATAAAAACATATAGATGTTTATATACAAATTAGTAAATTAAATATATGATATTATGACTACAGAGTCAGAAACTATAAAAGTGTAGTTGAGTTCATACAGTTAATTATTAAATAAATGAAATGAATACATTATGGATTCGGCATAGAGTCACTGGTGATAGATCTCTGTTGCCAGAGAACGTCTATGTAGGTACCGCCGCAACTCCTATTTCGGGTGCATACCTTGCTCATCAGGTCGAATAAAAAACCAGACAAGAATGAAAGAGTGGAAAGTAGAGTAAATAATGTATTATAAATTTCAATGTTTTTCTCTCTTCATATATTTCGAGTACATTCCCAGTATAATATACAGTACGGATATTAGAGTTTCAACAAGAGATTTTTAAAGAGTCCTCTTTATGCTACCGTTCTAACGGACTACCTCTCTATTCTTCTCTGAGTTTCCCTTACAGTCCAAGAAAGATAGGGAAACGATATAGAAACGCATTACGTTAACTTACAGTTTAAACCTTATTAATGCATGCAATGCAATAATTATAAAATAGATGTATCTTCTTTGTTACACTTTTTCGTTTCGTATCTATTTTCATGCAAAAATACTTATTATCTAATATTGCCACACGTGGGCCACAGATAATATACACGTGTATATTATCTGTGGCTCGACGTATCCCGTTACGCGTGCGTTATTATATCATCCACGTGCTACGCATTCTGTAACCGTACCAGTTCAAAGGCGCCCCCCCGCGGCGCTGCGCCCGCGCCTGCGCCTACAGATTGGCAGATTGAGTGACGTGCGACGTCCTTATTGGTCGATAAGATGTGACGGATAAGAGCATCGGGCCGCATTAAAGCACCCGATGTCTCCCCGGACGGTTTTCGTCTCGTAGAAATTCAGAAACGGTATCGCCGCCACAAAAAGTTAGCCCCGCTATCTGGCCATCTCGTTACCATCATGGGAATGGAAACATCTGTCGGGGTCTCGCCGATGTCTTTCTACTAGTTAGTTTTTGTTCGTTTGGAACTGAAGATCTTTGAATAACAAATAGCGACCATTACAATAACTTTCAGGTCAAAACGGTCAATAGTGAGACAGTACTGAACATGTTTTTTAAAATATATTCATTCAACGCTACATCGAGATTTAAGATTTATTTCCAATGAACTTACAATATAAAACATAACTATCCAACTTTTAACTGCTTCCGTGATTTCGTTTGTAACACTGACTTCCATTTTGATTTCAGTTCTATTTTGCATTGAAAGCGACTTTAGGTACTTGGACAGTGACGAAATTACCTACTTAGCTTAGTTGCTTTATAACCATGTGCAATAAATGAGAGGAGTTGTTTAAACATTAATTATTTACTTTAAAGTTACTGTAGCTATTAATAGATAGTAATGCATAAACAAAAATACTCAAAATTAAAAGGTATTATTACATGTAAAATTTTAAAATACATAAATATTAAAATGAAAAGATTCCAATCGTATTAATTTTTAACAAAATCTTCACAAAGTTCTATAGTTTCCGTTAACCCAATTCCCGTACATCACGAGTCGCGTGACGGGATGGCATAACACCGGTTAAACTGTCTATTAGCATAATGACATTCAGGTAATGAAGCCGTTGAGGATAATCTTCGTATGAGCTAGGGAATAATGGTGGTGAAATATGTAATACGCTATCTTAATGTATCGAAACTCACGTATGGGTAAACGGAGAAGACTTAGGACCCGTCTGTTTCAACTTTAGATGTTTAAAATTAATTAATAGACAGTTACTAAAGAAGAACCTGCTGTTTACAATCACTTGTAGCGAATATTCTTTTCTAATTTGTATTAGTTGAATTTATTTTAAAATTTATATAGCAACAGATCACCTAATGTCTAATAAA
>DWLS01004249.1:0-14287 GCA_018246255.1 Pachliopta kotzebuea | reverse complement strand
ACAAAGAAGTTAAAAATAACACCTACGTCGTATTACTTAGAAACCGATATCTGAAAGGCAATAAACACATCTGAAGTCAAAATTAATGGTAAACGCCGACCGCCGCGGTAAATCAACGGCAATTTACTGACCTATATTTGGTGCGAGTTTGTGACTGACTGCGATTCAGTGGTTAGGTGAATTTGATTATGACGAGGTCCGTAACTCAGTTTTTGAATACCTAAATGCCTTACAGACTTAAAAATATATTTTAAAACTTAGCATACATACTTCACGTGTGATACTGTGTCCGAAATCATTTTAAATTGTGAAACTCTTAAAGACTTTCTCAATAAAATGTGTTTTTATCTTCTTTTTCTTAAAGTGCATCACCGTTTCCATTTTTATCTAATGTAATGTAATGTACATTAGATAATAAGAATTTTACCGTACATTAAAATGTTTTTGTATGGAGGAACTTTAGCCGCAAGTATCTGACTTCCTAAGTGTTAGAAATATAATACCAAAGTACAGAATAATAAAGATTTATTGTATGCTTTTTGAAATCCACAAAAGTGAATATTTTATTGCTTTTGGAATCGGAAATGAGCTACAACCGTAAGAGCATTTTTATATTCTGGCCGGTTTTTAAAAGTACACAGTACTTCTTTTTACACAATCTTTTTATGTTTTGAACCAATATTTTTTAATTTAAAAACTTTTATGGAGAATACAAGTCGCGCGTATTGAGTACAATGCCCGCATTACGCTCCTCGCCATAAGACGTCAGGTGTTTAGTGTCGTTACTTCAGTAATTTTACTTGTTTACACCATTCCTCAAACCGGAACACATTAGTGTTTGTCGGCTGCAATAGTAGCTACGGTGGAACTCACCTATACGGTCTCCGGCAACAGAGATTTACCAACAGCAGTCTATCATAGAGTTGGATAAATGGCATGGAAATCGAAACAACCAATTTTTTTCCAGGAATTTTTTCCAGAGAAAAAGCCCGGATCCGTAACTTGACTGGTCTTTAACTGGCGATTAATCAACTCTTAAGTTCATACAGTGTCGTTCTTTATCTCCATTGAACTCCAAGGACTACAGATCCTTTAGGTTCTTCGGTCAATGGAGATCAACGGCTTAATAATAATTGAAAAGTAAGTGCAGCTATAACGATTTTATTCTTTTTTGACTTCGCCTTTAGTATTTAATAAACTTTAACTATATCTGAGTATTAAATTTATTGGTCAATAACTAGATTCATTGTTGCGATATATTAACTTTGAAATGTCACATGGAAGCTCTTTGATTAACGGAAATTAACGGTGATTTAATTCAATCGTCATCTGCAATAGAATGCCGCTAGCTAATGATGATGATGATGATAATGAGTAGCCAAATAGAAGCGAGCATTCATTTTGAACTTTAAAATTGGTATGAAATATCAGCATGAATTGTTTTTTTTTATTTGATGATACGACGAGTCGAGCGACGCGTACACCTCAGCCCTTTAAGAATGTGATCACTGCGACCAACAAAAATAAGTGTTTTAAAAATGTTAATGCGTGAACTGTTTATTTCCAGGAATTATTAAAATGTAGTACAAATTTTAGTACAAGATAATTTCAGAGCCATTAAGACAAAATGTAACAGGTAAGTACAATAGCAAGGATACAATTGTAATAAAGTATTTAGAGATTATAAGTTAAATAAAAAATATTATTTTAAGATCATTATTTTTTTGTACAAAATAACGCTCTGTATCGAAGAGGAATTAAGTAACCAGGACAGAACTTGATCATCCAACGAGAAGAGAAGAGGAATATACATACAAATGACGCCAAGCAATGAGACAAACAATTTTTTCTGCCTCTGCAAATTCTCAGGAAAGACAGGAAGTAATAAACTGAATAAAAATAAATAAAATATGCATCGATTTTAACAATTGATATTTTTCGTTTAACAATACTTTTTCTTTTTTATTTAATTATCTTTTACAGCGTAATGGGGACTGGATTAAATATTTTATTGTTTGTAAAATTTAACAGCAGAATTCCAGAAGTGAACCACAAAAATTGTTGATATTAACAATTTTTGTGGTTCACAATATTTTTCACGATGCCTTTAATAACAAAAGCTTAAGTATTATTAAAGGCATGATTTATTTGTCATTGTAAATCAAATTGAGTTTATGGCCGATTCGCTTGCAGTGAAGTTCACATACAAACAGGACTCAATAAATTTTCCTTGATATATCGTACGACATTCGTTTCCTGTGCCATTATAAAGTCTATCCTGTTTATTACATAATAAAATACGAATGATATTAAAAACAAAAATCTATTATTACACAGATGGCTTGTGATTGTATTTGTTTAAAGAACAAAAGGGAGAAGACTGAGACGTTACATATCAAACGCTATATTAATAACAACTTAATGTTATACACCTCTCTCCGTTCGTTTGCATCTCTAAGGTAACCCATACCCGAGGGTATAAAAATAAAATACACTTTTCATTACCGAGAGGTTTCAATAAACTTAATATTAAAGCCATATGAAGTGTACACAAATTGTGATCACACTTAATATCATTATTTCAGCTTTTTGATATTCAATACTGAACACGGTTCTCCCTAATTAAGTATAATTGCCGTAACAGAATAAGATTATTTTTATTTTATCATAGTGTTTCCTCTTATCGCTTTTTACGGCTTTTAAAATGAGGAAATTCTAACTCGTCTCTCATATGCTCGTAACCATAGAACATCAATATAGTTTTCATTGGTGGTAGGTCTCTGTTACCGTACCTGTATACGTACCATAGCAGCTGCTCTTGTAACCGACAATCATTACTGCTTCGGTTTGAAGAGCATTGTAGTTAGTGAAATTACTGGAGTAACGAGACTTAGCACGTTAGGATGCTGTATCATCTTAACTAGCTCCACTTTTTTATGAGCTAGTGTATCATTTACCATCATAGGAACGTCTCGCTTGTCTCGTCGAATAAAAAGAAATAGTAACTATGTATTATAAAAAATAAATCTCTCTGAATGTAATATCTTAAATTAAATTTTTTATTCGTTTTATTTTTCTTGATTATTTTCATTGGAAGGTGACACGGGTCCGACAGTTGTCAGGGCTGAAAATAAAAATAATATTAAATCCTTCGGATAAACGTTTAATCGTAAATCGACTCGATACGATATTATTTAAATAGTAAGATAACAAAGCGAATGGGACGTCGATTGCTAAACAAAAACCGAGGTATGAGCAGGCACCGAAGAAAAACAGCTCTGTCGCCCCGCTCCCACAATTCACAACAATTCAACCGTTAAAATCGCTAGCCAGTTTACAATGGAGGCTTTTGTGTATTCGGTATTGAAAATCGATGGCCCTCCAACCGAACTCACGTCCACTATAAAAAAAACACGTAAACATTTGTCCGTACGAACCCATGAAACATCGTTGCACAACTTTTAACGACCACATTTTGTACAAATAGAACTGTTACAGAGATTTATTTTTTTAATTTAACGAAAGGAGCAAGACTTGATGATAAGTGACACGCCTGCCGTAACAAAGTGGCGATAGTTAAAATGGCATACACAGCATCACATTGCGCTCGTCGCCTTGAGACATAAGGTGTTGTCTGGTTACTTCAGCAAATTAATAACCACAGATATTATTAAAAAAAGCACTTAAGGTTGTTGTTATTCTAAACCTTTAAACTTATTCGCTGTATTTTGAAGAGAAAATAATATTTGAGTTGCAAAGTTGCCTTTCGGTGGGAATCAAAGTTTTATTACATATATTTCCGACAAAAATAAGCATTTGTACACCATCTCATGTACAAAACCATTATTGATTTCATTTTAACCTTTTCTATAATAATTTCTTAACTACTGTCTAAAAATATTATTTTAGATCTGCTTCAAAATTTACGTGCCTCAAAATATGGGCTTTTACGTTACTTATACAAATTGAGCAATTCCAACTGTAAAAGTTCTGTTAATCTTGTGTTTAAAGTCCCATAAGAAGTTCTCAACTCAATAAATTATTTGCCAACTTAACCCCTTATCTCAGTTTCAACGTTCCAGTGGTTTCTTAAACTCTCATCGATTCCACTACATTTACTGGTTGAGATCGAATGTGCAATTAAATTCTTATAACAGGAAAGCGAATTTTAGTAAAAATGTTACTTTGATAATGGCTTCCATTTATATATTAAATTTGACAGGTTTATTGAAGGATCTAAAACGAAGGCAACAACGTCCGGAATTAATGCCTGATTATTTTGATTTTTGCTTCCGGGGGAGGACAGGGTTATGCGGGATTTATACTTCCTGAAACCCACTCAGTGGTCATCCTCGTTTTATTACGGATGGCCCCGGGATTGTCTTCGGTACATACCGGTGCATCTCTGCACTGCTGCCAAGCACATTGAAGGGAGAGATGTTACTTTTCTTAGCATCCATGCTGTGCTACGACAAAATACGAAAGCACTTTTTACTGGTCGTCCGCCCCGGGCTCATTTAACTAGCAGTAAAGGCCCCCGCCTTTAAAGAATGCGAACCTGAAAACCTTTTTAGTCGTCTTCTACGATAGGCAAAGCTTACCTTAGTCGCATTCCTGATACCTCGAGTTTACAGGGCTAGCAGAATTAATGCCTAGTGTATAGGTAGACTAGGACGTAGATAGATACAGTAATGTAATGTTTGACTCTCATAAAGTGTGTACAGTTCTTTATAGTCATAAGTTTGTTCAACGACTTATATACGGTAAAAGACTTAATTTTAACAACAAACTATTAACAACTGTAAAACTACTTTAATTTGCATATCGTATATGTGATCTCGAAGTACAGAGAGATCCTGTGTGATGACAGACGAGTAATAAGTAGATTATGTTGCATGTAAAGCATATATTCGTTTGATATTTATTTCAAGAACATTATAAACGTTGTTTTCTTTCGTAAAGTTATAATATGCAAAATTTATAGATACCTAGATTCTTACCAAAGATCATTTTGTTCTATCGACCCTGTTAGCTGCCACCGTATTATAAACCTGTGGGCATATGAGTATGTGTTTCAGCATATTCCGGGCGGGTATACTTCATTATTACCGGCTTTATTATCACTTGATACCGTATGAAATTCAAGTGTTATTCTGTTGTAGGTAACAAAAATATGTACACAAATGGTAACTCATTTATTTTAAAATTTTAATTGTTATTCTAAATATAAAATTTAGCAGTTTTTTCAAAAGATTGATTCGAAACGGTTCCTCTTCGACATTTACTTTCTATAGGAACGGAACTTTGTTTTGCTTGAGAAGGGTTCGCCTCCAAAATTGGAGAAGTGTTTAAGAAATGACCCTTTTTCGGACTATTCGTTATCCGGATATAGCTGACAGGAAGTGTATCAGTAGAGATTTAATACGTAACTTCGCCAGTTTCCTGCTTAAAATAAATTATACAATTCTCGAGAAACCCTTTACTGTTTATGGCCAATAGTAATTAAAGTTTTAATTGCAATACCTATGGGTTTCATCATAAAATTTTTGGGAAATGCCTCGGAGTGAAAACTTTTTTGGATAGTTTACAAATAAATTGGAAGCATTTTTAAATATTTTTAAAAATCGTAGAGACTATGAAGTACTAATGAATTAGGTATAAACAATGTAGATGTAATTTTAGTACGAATATCACTTACACCTTTTCTACTCACTTTCTTTTTAAAGTGTTAGGTTAAATCTTCACAATTTTAGGTTTTATTTTGTAATAACCTTCGTTGTAACGTCACACAAAATGATGCTTCTATAAGTAAATATTAAAGGTAAAATATTATAAGCAATAATAAAGTACTGATAAGTTAGTAGGTTGAATTACATGATGAACTACTTATAGTAGACAGCACTAAGTATGAACTTCCATTGAAGAACAACAACGACAGGAAACCGATAGAGAAACAGTTGTAATGCTGTCAGTCTCCATTCTCTTTATGATAGGATGATCTAAGTCCCAGTAATGGGAATACTGTGTGCTGTTGTGTGTATGTTAATAATGATAGCACGTAGTATAGTGTTGTACGCGACATAAAGTTTTGCGAGATTCAAGACACGTTATATATTCCCGACACATTTTAGGAGGCTCCGTCTCCGCACTTGGGTTTTTGCAATATAGGTCTGAAACAGCTTTACATGTGCGAAACCGTACTCACTGTTATTTGTTTTTTCTTATTTCAGGGAAATTTCAATTCCGTTTTGTTCCTTTCGTGAATGTTGTCAGCAGTCGTTTCATTTGATACAACATGGATCGCTGATGCGTCGTCTTTTTAGTTCGACAATTTGGTTTAAGGAATACATAAAATAAAATTAGCTTATATTACATATACTATATGATGTCCACAAAATTTCAAATAAACTGTATAGGTCGGTGTTTAAATATTTTGAACAAAGTAATTAAATGGGTTAAATGCTACACTGTTAGTTTGGTACAACACAAGATTAAAACGTACCCTTAGTTCCCTTAATAAAACGGGACAAACCCACTTCTGGGTTTAATCCTTTCAATGAATTTATATAAAAGTTATAGTACCTTTATTATTGAGTAGAGAATATAAACTAAAATTTCGGCGGAAATGGTGACGAGTTGATCTAAAAAAAATTTTAACTTAAGGAAAAATCGTCGATTGTGTATAAAAATTTAATCAGCAATATTCGTATTCATCGTTTTCAATAAATACAATACGTTTTGTATGTATGTGGACATTAGTTACTTATAGTAAAATAGACTTTTAAATTATCGCATACGAAAAAGTCGACTATCGGATAAGTAATACAGGGTTATAAACAATAATAATACATTAATAATTTCCTTACAACAAATAAATTAACTTCCTAAATTGGTATCGATTAAATCAAAAATTTTTTCATTATTATGAAAGCGATTTATTTGATTTCAAATAATCGGATTAATCGTTGTGAAAATCAGATAATCGTACTAAGGTTTTAGTTCGATATTACATTATACTGTATCTAAAAAATACACATATTATACATTGAACTAAGTATTATTCAATTGTTGATACATACTTCTATATATAGGTAATAGTTGATTTCTTTAATAATTACTAACACATACAAAATATAGAATTTATAGATTTCGGAATCTTGAGTAAATTAAATAGTAAAGTAATTTTAAATTAATTTATTCATATAAAAATTTCTTACTTATTTTCTTTATTACTGGGAACTGGAATTAATAGTAATAATGCATGTCAATGAAATTTGTAGTGATTATGATGTTTTTTTTTCGCCGGATGCTCTGTCTTACTGGGAATTAAACCTGCATGTGCTTCAGACGTAAAATGTTAACAAACTCCTTTCAAAATGATCTATAAAGGGTTTATATTTATTATCTTTGAAAATTACCTTTTCATGTAGACGGAAATTAAAAGCTTCATACCCCGGCCATTCTGTTTGCAATTAGCAGAAATTTCTTTTCTGTTTGTTTGAGTTTGATTAATGGAAGTCCCGCAATTATTTAAAATTCTATTTATTTTCGTGTCTAAATCAAATTTAGGCGACCGGCGTTTTACCGACAATTCTGAATGTTTATCATGCGGGCGAGGTAACCAGATAATTTCTCTTTTTATGATGAAGTTCCCTGTCCGCTACAGCTTTTATTTTTCGAAATATTTTTAAAAATATAGTTTTAAAAGTTTTCATTGGTGCTTTGGTTTCTCCTTTACTAAACGTTAAACAATATTCAATTTTTTACATTACTAAAACCTTAGGTTTTTCAATTGTATCTTCACTCAAAGTGATATGATCTGTACTAAGAGCTTATGATGTAGGAAAAAACACTAAGAAAAAAATGTTTTGACCAGAGTAATATGGTCATAACAAAAAGGCCGATAATGAACAAAGGAAACAATTACTGATAAAATGAAATAGGAATCAGTTATACTCGAATAACAGATCCATTAATCACATATAGTTGATAAACTTGCCATAAGGACCCATTGTATAACCTTAGTACATAAGAAGCTTGTATTAGTAAATAAAATAAGTTCTCTCTCAGTTTTTATTAACTTAACATCATCTCATGGGACAGTAGTCCCAAGCATGTGGTTTTTAAAAACCCTTCCACCCGATGGGTTAAGCTAATTCCAGAAACTAATCTTATTGATAAACACCAATTTCAGCCGTTTTTAGATATATGAAAGAATGCCATTATATTAATCGATCGTAGTATATCTAGTCTAGAAACTATTCTGTATCAAAATGAATCTTTGTCTTGAGTCCAGTAATATTTAATATTACTGGACTCAAGACAAAGATTCATTTTTATACAGACATTTTGATACATTTAATATACCAATTTATTTGCAACATAAATAAATCGCGTAATGAATATAAACAAGTTGGCCGAAGTTCGACCAGATAGAAAGACAACAAGGTTGTCACAATACACCAGCAATTCGCGACAAGCCAACCGGTAAAATTGCTAGCCTGTTACCAACGGTGGCTTCTGTGTATTTTGGAATTGAAAATCGATGACTCCACTCAAACTCATCGGAGCTCGAATAAACACCAACATCTGTCGGTACGAAAGTATAAAATAACATACAGTTTTCTTACGATAAAAAAAACTCAGCCTCATTTTAAGGTATATAAACAAATTGGTAAATTAACTTGGTAATAAATATATTCACTTCAATTTCTTTTATTGGTGGTAAACAAAGCAATATTTCTTTGTTATTTATCAAAATAGAATGTTATTGATTTCATTCGCTGATTATTATACTCGTGCTAAGGACAAAGTTGTCAAGAATTTGTGTAATTTATTTTATCAGTGATTGCGGTCTCATCTAAAAAATGTTCGCAACGTAATATAATATTTGAAATATCAAGAAACTGGTCCTTGAAATCTTAACAAGGATTTAGTAGAAATAAATACTATCTAGTATTTTTTTTACGTTTAATTCATCAACTCTGTGCGGTGTTCAATGCCAAAAAGATCATCATAAAAATCGGAATACTATGTTGAAGTTATATATCGAATTAAGAACTTCCTTCCTACAGACACGATTTTTTTTTGATTAGGCGTCAAGACGAGCAAGGCCTTCACCTGATGGTAAGTGATACGTTTGCTAATAACAACGTAGCAGAAGTTAAGATGGTATACTCAGCATCACATTACTCTCGTCGTCGTGAGACATATGTTACGTCTCATTACCTTAGTAATTTTACTAGCTTACAGTATCCTTCAGACTGGAACACAGTAATATATGTACAGTACTACAGTGGCAGCAAAAAGAGCTGCGGCGGTCCCTACCTAGACAGTCTCCGACAACAGAGACCTATAACCAGAAATTTTTTGAGGAAACTGTTTTGTTGCTGTATATGGTATATTATTCCAGGAAATAATTATTTTGGCTCATTTTTTTATTTGGTTATTGCTATGTTTATAATACAATAATATATCTGAAAAAGGAAAAACCTTGCATGTTTACTGTATATTCGCATAGGTTTAGAGCAACATTTACTGGATTCTGATATAGCTCGCTATGTGAACAAACTCTCAATATCTACCGGCTAAATCCACAAACTCCTTACCCGAAAGATGTCTAGACTGACGTTGTTGCTGCAACTGGCGAGATATCGATATTGAAACGTTAGACGTTGCTGTGCTAGATTTTGTTAGGGTTTTGTATCAAAATCGATCGATATTCATAAACATATCCGAATTATGTTACAATAGATATATATTTGTAAGATGTTTTGGGTGAAAATATATGTGTTACTAGTGGTAAATCTTTGTTGTCGGAGACCGTCTAGGCAGACATCACCGCAGCTACTACAGAGGCCGAAAAATAGTACTGTGCAAACGTTACTGTGTTCCGATTTGAAGAGTGGTGAAAGTTAAAATTACTGGGGCAATAAGGCTTAAAATATGTCTCAAGGCTAAGAGTGCATATGGTGCTGTGTATACTATCTTAACCATTACAAATATGTTATGACCAAACGTATCAATTACTTGCCTTGCTTGTCTCTTCGCCCCGTCAAAAAAAATCTGTATTATTATGAAGGTCTTTATTTCCTGTATCTATATTCTCAGTTGTTATTACCAACATTAAAATTCTAAAGACTTCATTTAATAGCTGAAATATACGTAAAACAAAAATGTGTTTAAATGAAAGAATATTCTTTTTACATTGAATATTTAGACCGTTATCCTTTTCCATACTTTCTTCTCAGACATTTACCCAAATGTTAAAACTTTTGAACGGAGACCTTTCCTTGGAATTAACTGTTATCCGGATATATCAGTGACTGTGTATTAAACAATTATCATTTCGCTGGGATCACTACTAGAATCCGCTCTAATTATTATTTTTTATTTAATAAACTTTATTGCAACACCTTAAATTAGGGTACAACATGCGGACTCAGTGCCTACAGGCTTTTTCTGCCTGTCAACGTAGAAGGTAAGAGGTGCTGTGGTAGTTGAAGTCTGAAAGATATATTTTAAGTTAAAATAATAACACTAGTCATTATATGATACATACATATTATACATACAATTATATACATAAATACAAAAGAAGGTCAAAATATATATACAAATAAATGAAAGTATACAAATACATACATATTTCACAAATCCATCAGTTAAATATATGTTTTTTTGATAAATTTGTCCTGATATAAATATATAAATTTTTGAAATTGGAAATACTTTTACTTTACTTTGATCCTGTGATATGTCATGAAAGAAATAATGAATGAAAGAGAAGACACATTTTTTTTGGTTTCAAGGACAGTAATGAATACACACATGTATTCAAAAATATATGTATACATAAAAATATGTTTAGTTTTAAAATATTAACGATAAACTTGTAATTGATTATTCAATTACTTATAGTTTACATTTAATGTAAATAAATCTACCATTCTGCAGTTAGTATCATAAAGAACGTATTTCTTCCAACAAAACCTCAGGAATAGATAGTAACAGATACCTTAACCTATAACAATGTTAAAGTTTATATCATATAGATTAAAGTTTATATGATATGTGATATCAGTCTTCATTATGAGACATAAGTTATTGTAGTGTCGTTACCTAAGTAATTTTACTAGTCTACTCTTTCAAACCAAAACAGAGATAACACACTTCTCTTAAGTCTGTTTTGTTTCGACTAAGCGACGAGACGAGGAAAGCGTTCTCCTGATGGTAAGTGATTCGCTTGCCCATAATAAAGTGTCCCTGGTTAAGAAGGTATAAATTGCACTTCATTACATTGCCTTCGATGCCTTGATATAAAAGATATTAAGTCTAATAATTTCAGTAGCTTACAAAGCCCTTCGAACAGAAAGACAATAATGTTTGCATAGTACTGTCTGTTAGCTGAAATAGGAGCTGCGGCGCTACCTATCTACAGGATCTTCGGCGACATAGACCTACTACCAGCGCATTTTCTGTCTAGTTTGCATCTGACTACAAAGACTTAATAATAGTAAAGAACCCTTACATAACTATTTTTAGATTCATTTGCACCTTTAAAATGATTTTATGTGTATACCATTTTTGTTCTCCAAACAAAATCTAATGCGTATATTTCTTTTGAAGTTAGTTAGTTTGAACACGCGTATTTATTACCGACGTTTCGCAAAATGAAATCGCTGAACAACATTTCGAAGCTTAACGATTCAATAACACATTTTTCAAGTTACAACGCCTTTCAGGATTTATAACGTATTTACTTTTAGGTCGTTTATGATATTAGAATGAAACGGCGTTACATATGCACGGTCGCACTTTGGATCGGTGTGATTCATTTCAAATGGATCATTGAAAAACGTAATCAAAAATTTGGGATGAAATCTTTATTTTACGTAGCCTTTTTAATGCCATAATTAACATATGATTTCAAATTCACATTGGGGTAAATTACAACGAGCTCATGGATACTATGCTTTTCATACGTTTTGTACCTGAACACAACGCCCTATGGCGACATCTTTATATTATGGGGATTCAGAAAAAGCCTTAGAATCAATCAGACTAAATATCATATCGTAATTGTACAAAGGACTTCTGTGTTATAAGACAAGTTCTTAGCCATTGCGCCGCGCAGTGAGTTCTTTCCCCCATAACTGCACTTCTAGGTCTATAAGGGAAAACCATTCTCTTTTGTACCATCGAAACAACAAGCTTAGAGATTCTACTGTACTATTATCATCATCATCATCCGATAAACGCCCACTGCTGGACATAGGCCTCTTCCACAGATCTCCAGTCTAATCTATCCTTCGCTATCTTTACCCGGCACTTTCCCGCGACCTTCATCAGATCGCCAGTCCATCTTATACAATATACAAATATTACTAAGTTATTATATAAATTGTATAGACATTCAGCTATTTAATACGTTCTTGTAGCTGTTTTTACATTTGAGTTAATTCTGTTACTTACATCGATGACTTTTAGAGCTTCGTTGGTTTCAGGGTTCATAGATCTGGTATTTGCTAGATGTGTGATGCAGAAATAATGCTTTCTTAAATAGTTCTCTTGTATTTTTGTAAATGGCTTGCTAATTTTCAAATATCTACCTTTTTTTTTCGATTGATGTTTTTGCCTTCGGCCACTATTATTGCCGCGAAGGCTTCATCGAACCCAGGACTCGCGGATCCAAACTCTGCAAGCTGAATATTAATACGAACACTATAATGGCGAGGAGAAAGGCGAGGGAAGAGGATTAGGGGAGGAAACAAGAGATGGACAGAGATATAAGTGGGAAGAGAAAGGGGAACAAACATCAACCGATTAGTAATTATATTTTTATATAAACTGATAGTGCCAATAAAAACCATGAATATTATATTAATATGTATAAGCTACAAACTAATCATGTGGGGAGATGCAACAATAACAATAACCAGTAGTAAAGTATGTAAACGTACTAATATTTATTGTGAACGGCTACAACGTATATTATTGTTCCCAATCAAATGTTTACTTTTGGAATTACATAAATGGCTATCGATTTTAGTTGGTTCCGGACTAAGGTTCAATAGAATTAAGAACATATCACTCGAAGAACTAAGAACATGTTACTTAATTCATCTTTTTTCATTTTGTTCACAGTTACTGAACTTTAATTGGTTTGGCATTAATATAAAAAAAATTAACTTTATTATATCATTTCAATAAACCAATTATTAATATGATATTTTCAAATCAGAAATAATATTTTTTTTATTGTCGTCTGTGATATCTCCTCGTACATTTAAATAGCAAACTTTTCATATCTATAAAAGTTATATTGCATAGTAAAGGAATACATATTTTCAGAAAAAAAATTTTCGTGGCTCTCGTACTTAAATTCTAGAGGCTTTTCGCCAAATTTACTGCGAAATATATAACGTAGGGTTATTAATGTCAAAGCTCAATGTCAATTCTAATGGTTTCGCGAAGGCGTTGTTTGCTCCGCGAAAATGTATTAAAATCCGTTCGCTGGTTTATATTGTTAACATAATTCTTATAATTTGTATAAGTAATTTACTTTCGACATATTATAGAACATAAATATTGATAATAATGAAGGTCGCCTGTATAAAGTAGTAGGGGATTATATTCTGAAATTATAATAAACGGTAATGTGTCTTAGAACCGCGTGTAATTATGTCGTTATCATCAACTATATTTAAATAAAAAAAAATTGTGAATATTATCTTTATATTATTATGAATAGAAACTAATATTAGAAAACAGAACGGTAAAATAAACAATAGATTTAACTTGCATTATAACTTCTGTTAAATATAATTTGTTATTTGATATAAGAAAAAACATTATACATTTCAAAACAGGATATTTGCAGGAAAGTGACCATATTAAAGAACTATGATCTGTTAAAATATTAGTTTATGAGCCCGAGAAGACCAGTAATATTTTACACTTGGAATCTCTGCGCTGGAAATGTTAGAGCCAGTTTCTTTACTGAATTATTCATTCTTTTTGCAGTTTAAGCCATAAATTTCCCTATAATGTATTTATTATTAATAAAACGCTTGACTAATAAACTATTAGTACAAAGAAATCCCCGCAACAACTAATATACACACATTTTTTTCGGTTTGTACGGAGTTACCTAGAGCCATCGGGTGAAAGGGTTTTTAAAAAACTACATGCTTGGGAACATTGTCCCAAGCTATGATGTTAAGTTAATAAAAACTGTGAGAGAACTGACTTTATTTAGTAATACAAGCTTCTTATATACTAATCT
>DWLS01004248.1:0-14291 GCA_018246255.1 Pachliopta kotzebuea | reverse complement strand
ATCAGCGAGTAGACAGAAGTTACCAGCCCGCAGACACTTCACTTTTGATTATTATGGAATATCATGAGCTCTTTTCATCATTCGGTTAATCTCCTGAACGATCTTAACTAACCTACAAGTAGAAAGGTCCTCAGTTGGACACAGGCCTACCTCTAAGATCTGTACATCCATAGGTCCAGCAATGCCTGAATCCAGCGGATTCTTGCGCCTCACCGGTCACCTTGTAAAAGGGCCCCCAGATCAAGTACTCTCTATCGGTACGCAGCCGTCACTTAGGTTTAGTATAACATAATGTTTTGTATATTACAAAATATGTAATATTTGAAATATGACTTACATTTTACACATTGAACATTTATAAAATCTAAAAATATTTTTTGTGTAGATTGGAACGCTACGTCAGTTATATTTTGGAACGTATCCATCCATTTCGGGTTCGCGAAATAAAATTCATCTGAGTCAGTAATCAGTCAAAGTACAGGTAGTCCGTATACATAAATCAATTGAACAGTACGTGATCGTATTAAAGATCAACCAGGTACATAAGCACAGAATCCGGCCTACAAGAGCTCATTACGATATAACCAAATTCAATTTACGATTTCAGCCTCATCATAATATTTCATGTCAAACACGAATTGATTTCCGTATTAAGATTTCAAATCCTATTTAGATGAAACACGATATTTTTATTATAATTATATACGCAGTAAATTAATACACAAAATAATGATTCATTTATTTTCTACAACAATGTGTCTATTTTTAAATCTAATACTTAATTACATTACTAAAATGAAAAGAATCTGTTCTATAAACCTACAATTTCGTTATTCAGGGTAACTCACTATTATTATGTATAAGTGTTATGAGACGGATTCAAATATATATATAATAAATTGTATAGGGTATTTGGGACCAATAATTTGGGCATTCGGTAGGCCGAAAGGAATTGCTTTCTATAAAATAATAAGTAACTCTGAGGTGCACAGAAAATTGCAATAAGTCATCTATATTTATATACCTAAGGAATTACAACTGTTCATTCATATGTATGCATAATGATTTTATTAATTTCCCTCTGTCTTTTTTATAATAAATGATGTGAATAAAATATTTTGAACTCTATTTTAACATTAGAATTTTAGTCCGTACGTTTTTATGATATCAAATGCGCACAAACAATATATTTTAGTAATATTTCATGCAGTTATATGTCTTGTAAAGATATTTACACAGATTCAGCATCATACTGCTTTTGTTCCATAAATTTTAAGTCTATGATTAATAACCACGCTTATCATGTTAATCATAATATCTGCAAATCATTGATTAAAAGCATAACAATATTATGTAGCCAGAGGACATCCAACAAGAGAGACAGTAAAAATAATTAAATAAATTGTCACAATAGAAAATCGACGTGTATTTGTTGCCTCGAGTTATGTTTAAAAGAAGAGAATGTTTTATAAAGATGTATTGTGTCGCTACCGACTGAAAATGGAACATTAATAAGCGTGCTAATTACACTGACAAACCTATGAGAGCAAGTAAAACATTGTTGAAATAGTAAACAGTATTCACAAAATACATTGTTTAATGTCACTTTTACAGCTGTTTTAATATTTGGTGGTGTTATCAGATCAGTAATAATGTTTAAATCTTTCAAGCACAGGATGAAGACATGGAAATAACGAATAATAAATGAAAAAACAATGATAAAAGTTTCTTCCCGGATAAAGGATAAGTTTTATACGCCAATCTACAAGGCTAAAGTTTTATCGGTCGGTGTTAGTTATGTATGTATATAGTAGCAGCAATAATTTATAGATGGTATATTTAATTATATCTTAGATATAGCAAAAGTAATGAGTTAATTGAAAAATGTATAAAACCTTTATATTGGCAATAAATATAATTGTTGATTTAATATGACGTATAAAATATATTTCAGTTCAATAATAATAGTAGATATTTCGTGTGTTAGTTATGTTTTTAATTTAGTTACGACTAATAATATTCTTGTATATTGTTTATGCAGTAAGCTTATAAATATAGAATAATGTTATTATTATTTTAGATACATCAATAAGTCTTATTAACTTTTATATAGGATTCCAAGTATTAATTACGAAAAAATTGATCATAAAGAAAAAAAGGTATAATTTTAAAAATTCTAGTTCCAAATCGACTTACGTTTATGTATGATCATTATGATACCATAATGTATTAACAGAAATATTTAATTATATATACTGTTAGGATACTTTAAAGATAACTTTAAAGTTTGATAAATAAAAACTTATTCTACTTAAAGAAATTACTTGCGTTAAAATATTTCCAATATTTTATCTTTTTTGCCCTAGAATTATAATGAGGAGGAATTTTTGTATTGCACAGTTGTTGTATTTAATTTTTATGTATACACATATATTTGTTTAATAGACGGTGAAGAATCTTTTTGTTTTATATAAGTGTAGGTAATAATCAACCCTGTGGGTTCGAAAAATAAATGTTTTTTCTGTTAAATGTTTATGTACAATTTTGGTGCTTATGTCCTTTTTTATTTATATGTTTTGAGTTTTTATTAAAAATGTATAATTATATATTAAATTCATAAAGTTATTGACAACACTTACTTCCACATAACCACAATATTAGAGCGATAAGTTGTGAAGCCATGCTGTGTGAATAACGGACAGGCGGCGCCCACACGCTACGTCACGAGCGCCTTATAACGGCTGACACGCGCTTTCCTTAAATCCTCCTTCATTTTTCTTCCTCTCGAAATGTAAGATTAACTCCTGTAATAAAAAGCTCTTCCTTTGACACATATATAAAGCATCTGATTTTCCTATGTGATATACATAAACGAAAATTTATGAATTTTAAAATTTTGTTTGTGTACTTTTATGCTGAACTCGACCAAATTTATGTTACACTTATTTGCGCTTTTCATTTATACATGTTAATTTTTCTCTTGCACAACTTCGTGTGAAATTAATATTAATATTTCATAATTTTAATTTTCATTCGGTTTGTGAATGGAAATTGTGTCTATATTTCCAATTTATAAATAAAATTACATGGCTCGTATTGATTCCCGTCAAACCTCATTGGGCCAGCGTGATGGGAAACAGCCCAAATCACCCCATTATTGATGGAGGCCTATGTCCAGTAGTGAACGTCTTTCGGCTGATGATGATATTTATTTATATGGTGATGATGATGCCTTCGGCCATTATTATGGTCGCGAAGGCTTCGTCGGTCCCAAAGCGCGCGGTTCCGAAGTCCGCAAGCTGAGATGATGATATTTGATTTTAATGGACTTGTGGTTCAGAGTGAGCTCTTTGAATACTCTACTTCATTTTAAAATGTTTTATTACTATTGTGGTTAAACATTAAAAACTAAGGCTTAAATCCCTACTAAATTGATTAGCGAGACTGCATAGCAGCTATGACGCCATAAAAAATTATACTGAATATCTAGAAAACATTATTACTTGATGTAAATAGCAATTGAAAACTTGTTTAATGAAGTGCAGGATTCACCAGTTGTGAGCATTCCAGACGTCCCACAGAAAGGCATCCACATTATTTAAGCTCCCAGTAAATTCTACTTGCATTTCGCAACGATTAATATTCGACGTATTTGCCTTATTCGAACAAAGAGAGCGACAATACTTATAACAGAGATGGAGGACGAGAGGATCTTTTCATTAAAGTATATCGAAGACATTGGTGATTTATCGCCTCGCGAGACACTCCATTCAGGGCGTGCGTTTTGTTGTCTAGAGATCGATTGGCTCCGAATAAAATACATTCAGCAATTGAATAGGGCGACCCAGCGCAATGTTTCAGTAAAAACGACACTTTTTAGACACGCGCGGGGACTAATGGTTTCACGAGCTGCCCCGGGTTACAATAAATGGCACTGTCGAATACGCTTGTCATCCTAACACAGTTAGTTACTTGATTATTTGAAAACTATGGTAAAATTTTATGAAAAGCATTTGTCATATATTTACTAACCGTTGATAAACTTCTTTCGTGATCAAAACAAAATTTACTCAGTGAACGCATAACTTACTAAATCAATAGAAATACAAAGCAAGAAGCTCTTTATCTATTTTATAACGTTCTCTACCATAATTCATCTGATATTAAAAGCAGATAGAGCGTGCAGTGGTAAAGCGTTTAAATAGTTTTATGCGATTCCTTTTTTTCATTTAATCACAGTTTATTTTTAAAAAAATCTTAATATCGTTAATTGATTAATGTTTCTATATCACTTTAATAGATCTTATAAAATTAATGAAATTAATGTCTTACTAATTAAATTTAGTACCGTAGCAGATAAATCTTACCACACCGTATAAACCTACCCACAGCAGATATTTACTGGCGATGGAAGTCTTGATGTGATAAATATTTAGGTTTTAAATTTTTATGTACTTAACATAAATATAAACAAATACATATCCGGTTGAAAAATTTTCAACGGTATCAAAAGACCATCTTTCTGGAGAGATATACAAAGAACAGAACAACATTTGTACTGAAAAATTGTTATAGTTAATTTATACATGCATGTGTAAATATCACATGTTATTTATTATTCTTAGCCTGTGATGATTGTTTTATTTTATCTTTACTTCAAGAAAAACAAAACACGTATTACGAAACTAAACGTAATTATAAAACAATACTCCTGAAAAATTAATGGTTGATTAAAAGAAGGTAAAACAAGCAAAAGTTCAACAAGACTAAAGCAAATATTATGTTTTGCACCGTTTTAAGGTATCTCACTTTCGCACTCTTCAATATTCCTCTCCTTCTTTAGTAGAACGCAAAGGTACATAAAACGGCTTTCCATTCTTAGACTCTTATCCTCACCCAGGTAACGGGTTCTTCGAATTTATCGCCCAATAAAAAACTATCTAGTTAATACGTCCGTTGCTGGCTATCATATATATATAAGTGGCACCCCTGCATATAGATGCGTGGTGGATAATTATTGTTGAATGGGAGAAATAGTTCTCCCATACTGAGTTTCGGTTTGAAGAGGGCTGTAGTGAATCAAATTTCTGAAGTAACGAGATTCAATATGTAATGTCTTAAGCTAGCAGCGTAGTGTGTATGATATTAACTAGTGCTACATTAAGGACATGCATATTATTTGTCATCAGGTTATTATTATTCGTTGCGTGTAAAAAGTTATCGCTATATACATGTTTAATTTGTTAGCGCACAATATAATTACTACCATATTATTTATAATATAAATGATTATATAGTACCTCTATCCCTTCAACTTGTGTAGTTATCTGTCTACATTTTACAGCTAATTAGCAAGTTCCTAACTACGCGATTGTCAAACGCTTTAGTAAGGTCCTTTGCTGCCTCTAACAATATGTCAAAGTTCAAATATCATCAGTAATTTATATTAAACATTTTCTTATAAATCAATTCATACATATTTGTTTTTTTGTACAAAAATATTAATATTAATGTATCAAAGAGAAAAAGTCAATCATGCGCCAAAATATAGCCAATATTCACTAAATAAATATGAATGTTAAATATTTTCTGTAAATGTATATTCGTGTGTCTTTAAAGTAATAATCGGGTAATTATTCTTTTTTTACAACTAAACGCTGAAAGAAGAACAATGCAAACAAGAATTATTACATTATAGGTTTTTTTTTTACGTATGTATAGGTTAATGCTTGACCGTGATCCCACTTGGTGTTAAGTGAAGATGTGGTCCATGATGGTAAAGCGCATTAACCTAGCACACTTACATACTTAAACGTTATCTGCCAAATTTAAGGAAGAAATAGTTACAGAATTTCAGACGAGAGGTAATAAAAGCTGTCCCCGTATCTACATAAATAATCAGTTATTGGAGTACATATTTATACATATTTGTACTCTTAAAGTTTTTTAAGAGTAGATAGACAAAAGCAGGCAACTTACTTGATAGTATGTAAAGTCCATGGACACCCGCAAAATTTGAATAATCACCAATTCATAAAAAATAATTTGTTATAAAATTTCATCTCTTTTTAATGATGTAACTTTGATACCTGCATAATATATTATTTAAAAGCTATCAATATCAAGGTGATATCCTCATTACGTTTATTTACTATAATTCAAACGAATGCCGATTAATTGCCATATCACTGAATGATGGATCTGGAATCCCACAGGATTTTAGTTTTTTGATTTGTAAAATAAAAATAAGGTTTTATTATACCTATGGAATTATACTAGTCTTTCAATACACCTACTCAGATATTACAAATACATGATATCATGTTTTTATATTAGAGTCACTGAAATGTATAAAGTTCATATATTTCTAGTACTAGATTGACTCGAGAATAATATTATTTAAGTTAAATGTATTAATATTACAAAGACATACACTTTATGGTAACCTTTGTTCCCTAAAATAACATTAGAAGTGTACCCATTGGAGAAAGTGGTGCGCGTTCTTAGAAGAAGTTTACATCATAACATTATTATAAAAATTACAACGTATCAAGTATATACACTCATTGCCATTAAAGCAAATATCAGGTCAGTAAATTGATTTAAATATTGTTATAATAAATCGTCATTAAGTTAACTAAAAGGTGATTAAAGTGTAAAGTGTTGTGGACGCGATATTAAATTCTACTCGTCACATCTACTCTGTAAGTATTCGATCATTAAAAAAAATCATGAAATTCTCAAGCTCTGTTATAGATTTCGAATAATTGTCTCACCTTAATCTACACGGCATTACTAAATATACATAAAATTTGTGTTAATGTTATTTATTAAATTTCCTGCTCTATAAATATAAACCTTTTAATAAAGGCAGTGACATTAATATTTTGTTAATTTCGGAAACGTAACATTTTTATTGTACAATAATACATTAATTTTCAAACAGAAAAATTAGTCTAACATAAATATTTTTAAGTTATTATTTGCATATTGTTTAAAAAAGTAAAAAGTTACCTTATAGAATGAAATCCATTTTACCTATTGAAAAGATTTTCACTTCACAAGAACTTAAAAAAACGTGCAATTACAACAATACTATTAACATATGTGCGAGCGGCAGTGGCTCGGCTGAGGTGTAAGCGCGGTACAGAGGAGGAACGTATAAAGGTCTACGAGAAAAGGAGTGCGGGCGGACTACGCGGGACCCAGTCCGCAACTGAGCTACGGCGCTGCATCACTCACTGCGCAACCCGGATGCAACCCTTCTCTCCGATATCCTTACTAATTCTTTATACTGTCTCAAACTTAATTGCTCATGCATATATAATGAGTCTTCACGGATAAACGGCATATCTTAACTTTGTTAGACTATAATACATAATTGGTCAATTCACTCTGTCTTGGTAGATCAAAAACTTATTTAATTATTACAACACTACAATTAATTTGTTATAATATTTTAGTTATTAATGAAGAAAAAAATTAAAGGAGTGGATTAAATATCTAAAAGTAAAGAGAACAAGAGAGTAAAGAAATTCTGTTTTCACCTGAAACCTGGCGGCTAGTAGAATTTATTAGCATTCAAATGATTTATAACTAGCGAGCGGCAGCTGAATATTTTCTGATTCGCCTTAAATTAAATTCTTTCTTTCCTTTGACTGAATTTCATTAGGGGTAACGAAATGCTGCGAAGATGAAAAAGACAATCTGGACACCGTGCCTTCGTCGCGTCACTTCACTACCGAGCCGGGCTGCTCTTGACGTTTTTATCAACTTATTTACGTTGTTATACATTTGTAATTAACTAGCACTAACATAATATAAAATTTTAGTAATATTACATTATTAAAAGGTTTTTTTGTTATTACAAATTAAATTTTCTTCATTGCCATATTGAGTATAAATACTTAAGAATGAACCCGATTAATTAACGAAATTAAGGATATACTAATGTATCGATAATTATTCCATATTTATCCTCAAACCATCACCTAAAGGGCAATGAAATGGGCTCTGCTTGGAAAGGCTCTGCGCGATCGATTCATAAATAAGGAGTTCGGTAGAGGAACTGAGGTCGGCGACATAGCCCTAAGGATTGCTTCACTTAAGTGACAATAGGCAGGGCACATTGTTCGAAGGACTGACGGCCGATAAGGCAGTAAAGTCCCAGAGTGGCGATCGCGTAGCAGTGCAATAAAGGCTGTGCTGGAAGGCCCTTCACAAGGTGGACCTACGATATGGTGAAGATTGCGAGAAACTGCTGGATGCGCTGGACTGGTTGGAGTGGAAATCTTTGGGTAGGCCTATGTCCAGCAGTTTGCGTTTATCATCTGATATAGATACATTACTTTTTGGTTTCATTTTTCTTAATAAAATTTTTGGCTTTGAGGAATGGAAAAACTTTATGAAAGTAAACAAAAAATTAATGATTTAAAACTGAAATATGCGTTTTTAATGAGTATTAATTTTTAATAAAGGACGTCAACAATGGCCTGTGTAGGCTCTTATTGTTACTCTGTTGTTTTTCACATCATTGTAAATATTTTGCCACAATGATCCCTAATGAGTGATTATACGCCATACATACTCGTTATCTTACCCATCGAAATTATAATAACGCTGCTATATTTAAGCACATAATAATTATGAATGAAATATACATTTAAAAGTATTATTCTATTCTTGTTTTTTTATCCTTTAAAAAAAATGTTCTTAAAAAAATTGTTGCTTTACTTATATTATTTCATTATTGTAAATTACGTAAAATAAACCAATATATCTTTGAATAATAAACAACAATTTCATAAAAAGCTTGTCCTTTATTCGACAAAGAAAATTGTGTTTTGTTACTTCGGTGCAATTTGTCAGATGGAAAATAAACTGATTTTGTTGCAAACTGAGATTGAGAAAATGTTCGAATACTGCGCCACCAAAGTTTTCAGTCTATTTTAAAGTGGAACGTCTTATTGAAATATATGTAATAGAAAATAATATAATTTTTACAATAAAAACATAATACCTATTTCATTCACGAAAATAAAAAATGTGTCTTAATTAGCATTGTAACAGAGGACAATAATCTCAAACCATTTTCCTATTTTTATTTCTATCAAAGTACCTCATTAATAATTTTTACAAATTTAAGAATTTGAAACTAATTTCTTTCATCTTCAAATAATGTCTTTTCAGTAAGTAATATAAAATTAAACAATTTTTCTTATTAGTAAGTTGCTCAATAGATTTTGTTAATTATAGCTTCCGATGGAAAAAATTTGATGATTTTTTATTTGCTTGATCAGCTGGGAAATACAATGCTACAAAGATGTACACGTTAAAGTTGTAAAACATTCATTAGGTTTAGAAATAAATAGAAACAGTGCGAAAAAGGAAGTTATTTTAAAAATCGCTATTTTGGATAAATTTTTGTCAGAATAAAAAGCTTGCAATGAAGCAAACAATCAACAATTAATCACGAATATAAACGTCATGTCACAAAGGAATTAACTCTGTTAGCTCGTAAACATGTTCGGACGTAAATTTATTGTATTAATTCCGCGATCCCAGTCCGTAATCGTTATATCTTTTAATACATGTCCGGAACAACATTTATTTGATAATCATTAACCAATTATAAAACATACATAACGAATTCCATTATTAATTTAAAAAAAAATATTCGAATTAAAAACTGCCAAGATCCCTGTCTTGTGTGGATCCTAATAAGTAAAGAATTTAAATGGTAGTAGGGTTTAGCCAGCCCGGAAACTATATTTTTCATGTTATAAATCTGGCACCTTAACAAATTTTGTAATAAAATTACAGCTTTCCGTCTGTCAATATTATAATAACCAAAATATTGTGGACAAACGCGCTTCACCGACTACAGATTTATTGTAACTGAACATCATATAAAATTGAGGTCGTGTGGTTAGCCAATTAGTCATTATAGCCTATTGGTTTGAACGCCGGCTTTCTACTCCAAAGGTACCAGGCTGGAATCCGGCCTGCACCAATGAATTTTTAAATTTATGTGCAGTTAGTCTAACACCAACTTTTATCTCGTGCTTTGATGGTAAAGGAAAACATCGTGAGGAAACCCACATATCTATGTCATGACCATCAGTGGTCAGACTAGAATGTGAAATGTAGAAAGCAATGGCAAACCACTCCCTTATAACTGCCAAGAAAGTCGTCGTGTGTACACAAGATGACCACGACCCACAGTCATGAGGAAATACGACTTAGATAGACAGGTTAGCCAATTCCGTTAAAAATAAGTTTTCATGATCATCTGATATTAAAGTAAAATAAAAATTGGCAACGATGATTAATTAAAATCTGATGTATATTTAGATGTTACATCATGTAAGTCAAATTAAATCTAATGTTACGTCACTCATTAAATAGTTACAAGTATAACTCTTTTTCGCTTAATTCTTGAAGACCGAAACAATCAGTAAAACAGAAAAGATAAAAGCATTGTCGCCTTGGAACGTTCACGTTCCTGCCAAGGGTTCCTCGTAAAACTTTATTAGGCGCATTAAGGTCGTGGTTGAATCCTGTTTATGTAATCGCCTCCGGAGACCTTTGAAAAAAATTAAGTGAAAAGAAAACAAAATATCATTCACAGCTATAAGTCATCTATCTTTTTCGCAATGAAATATTTTAGAACAGTAAGTAATGAACTTGTTATATATAAAAAAATATTTATTCTCTTGTGAAATTAAACTAATTATGCATGATTAAGAAAAGATTGAAAATCTCGTTAAGAAGTGCTTATCAACCTATAGAGTTCGCGGGTTCGGAGGTAATTTATATTTAATGAACAAGAGGGCTTTGTAATTTATGTGGGTATTAACATTAAAGTGGAAACTGTATACTTGTGTGATCCAATTTCATCTATCAGTGAGATTAGAGGCGACATGCGGAAATTTATGTTACTGTGTAACATCACATCTTCAAACGTAGGCCGCAGCTTTCGTGATACAAACACGTGTTATGCGTGACACAGCGACGTTAAGCCGTGCTCGTAACATGATTAACAACGGCTGTGGTAACACAAGCTTAATACTGATTCGTTCATTATCAGTTCCAATAATTATAACTAACTACAGAACATTATTATTAACGTTCTTTAAGTCATGTTATATCTAACTTTAACATATTTTTATTAGTATTTATCTTTTATAACCAATTGCGGTAATAACCTAAAATTATGTATATATTTTACATTAAAACTAATCACTTTCCAATAAATAGGGTATAATTTAGTTTCTCGTTACCAGTAATTGTGGAAAACTATGGAAGGAAACCAGGCAGAAAACTGCTATTCTACAAATACATCCACATGTTTATATAACCTTTATAACGTAATACTTTTCTTTAGAAAATACAGGTAGGATATTACAAATGATTACATCGTCGCTTCTTCATCTTTTTTGTTAAAACAATATTTAATACAACATTACATTTTAGTAGCTCCTTAATAAATTTTTCAATAATTTTTTACTGTATATTCTTTTAATACAATAATTAACCCAAGATCCAGTAATGATAACACACAATACTGCTTGGCGGTAGAAATACACATTGCCGTGATATTAACACAGATGACATACTTTAAAGAGAGCTCCAATTTATAATTTAATCGTATTATATTTTGTTTTAAAGAAAAAAAATTGACACCACTTTATACTACACAGCAGGTACCGGTAAACACAGTTACGCTACTTTAGAACCTCTGGAAAGTTGTTCTGTGAAAATGTGACTGTTAAAGTTTGATCAGTAAGAAAGTTTTAATTGCCTCTGAACGGCATTTCCACCGAGCTTTGGATGTCCATTTAAAAAGTACTTTATTTATGCAGTAAAACTATGGCGTTAATACACCGGCAATAAAGGTTAAATTTTATCCCAATAAAAAAATTATTCTTCTTTAAAAAGCATTAGTAAAATTCAATAAAATAAAAAAATATAAACATTTAAAAATTTGTTGTAAATGAGTAGCATTTAATTTCGTAAAGCTTATTTTGCATGTGCACTTGATTCTCACTTATAAACTGCGTTAGACAGAGTGAAATGACATCGACGAGAGCTATAATGCTCATACGGTGGGCTCATAAAATTTTATAGTCTGCTCGGAGCTACAGGATGTAACCCTGAGGGAACGAGACACCGACCCCGTATTATGCTTGAGATACACTTATCTAACAGTGATTAATTTGTTTTATGTTCAGAGCATCCTTATACTAAATAATTTTGCTCCTTTTAGTGAAATTCAAATAGAAAATTTGGTTATGCCAATATCACCAAAGTAGGTAAAATATTAAAACCATGAATTTAAATAAATTTAAGCAATAATAACTTAGTTTATATTACCAGAAGGCCTACGCGCTTTATAATTAGCAGAAGTGACGATTCGCTTCCTGCTGAGGTTGATATTCTAGAAAAAGTGAACCACGAAAGAAAACAGCTTTCGAGTACAGACGCCATTTGCCAATCCTTAGCCTAAACCATGGACAAATGGTTCTGATTATCTTTTTGTGAGGACGAATAGGTGGGAATATTAAGTGAGTTGTTTGTTTTAAATGTTACAAAAAAAACGTTAACTCGCTATTCTGCCATAATTTCTTTTTACGATAAAATTTAATAAACTCTGGCCAAAAGCACAGGACATCAGTGATTATATATAATTTTAATAAGAAAAGTGATTGCAAGGATACTTATCAAATAAATAACATAAATTTAGCGTCGTAAGTATTTTAAAACAGAATGGACCTTAATAAACCTATGGAGTTATGATTTACAATTGCTAACGGAAAATACCATTTTCGACAATAAAACAGCTTTTGCTTGATCCTAAACTTGAGTCATCTAATTGCCCCAAAACTTGTTTTGGAACATAATTTTAGCTAATTGCAGTCGTGCACTCGGCAGTGCGCCAGATATAAGTAAGGAAAATTCGCTTTAAATCAGAGATAGAAATATTTTACAATAATACACACGCCTTTTGCTTTAACATACAAGTTTGCGTAGTACCCTATTATTTATTGAGTATATAGTTTTAGCTTTATCAGAAAATGCGCCACTAATTGTAAACAATAATGATGTAAAAAGAAGTTAATTTGAAATGATTTTAAATTTTCATAGCTTCAGTTTATAAAGTATTACTGCAGTTATAATAACCTGTTTAAGTAGGCGTTTAATGAATGAAAAATACAGGATATAAAATCGGATAATAATTGCCAGGCTCCAGGAAATAAAAGACACTTAAAAAGGAGGGAGAAAGGTACATTCTAACTTCTTGTTAATATTCGCTATAAACTCTTGTTATTATACTTAAGTTTTAATAATACTGTTTATAATGAAATTAATTTATAAAGTATTGAGAGGGCAACAATTGTAATTTACGTATATTTTATTTATTTATTTATTTTCTTACATATACATTTGTTTTTACAGTTACAGATAATGTCTTAAAATCTTAGCAGATTAATCAAAACATTACGTTCTCTTAATGAATTCTAATTACTTATTTTACTACCCTCTAATATTTATTATTCACGATTTCAAACAAATGAAGTGGTCACTAATAACCGGCGGCCGGCTAGTACCACACACACAAAGGATGCTCCAATTTATGTACACGAAAATATTTTATTTACATTTCTTTTTTATTCAGTGTTCATATAATGTGCTTTAAGCAGAAACATGAAGATAATATATATTAGCGGCTGCCCTCCCTGAGATCCATGTCAAAAATTTTACTTGCAGTACGGAGAAACTTAGTTTAATACAAAATAACAACATTTAAAGTACAACTCGCAAAATACTTAAAAAACTAGCTAAGTAACAAAAACATAATATAAGAAGCCATTAATATAAAGATAATGAAGATCTACGTTCAGCAGTGGACTGCAATAGGCTGAGATGATGATGATGATGAATGAAGATCTTAAATAATTATTTAAGTTTTTAATTGAATTAATTTTTAGTGGAAAGGATGAAATTCCAATAAAGCGGAACAATCTCAACAAATTGTTAAGTAATATAATTAACGTAAATACAAAGAAACTTATATAAATTTTATAACATTAATGAAATAATTATAAAAAATAATATATGTTTACAAAGATAAGTAAAAATATTCAAATGACAATTTTCCTTAACAATAATTAAAAATTTAGTTAAAACATTTTACGGTAGATGACATTTTACGGCACTGACGGGAGCCCTTATATTAGATATTGTAGAATAGCCATTGATATTCTTATATATCCCTAAGTGTCATGAAC
>DWLS01004247.1:0-14292 GCA_018246255.1 Pachliopta kotzebuea | reverse complement strand
ATCCGCGAGCGCAGGGTCCGATGAAGCTTTCACGGCCATAATGGTGGCCGAAAGAATCGACATCACCCGAAAAAAAATAAAAAAAAAAAAACTACGCCATGCAAAGTATGTTATTAAACAATAAATATTATATATATGTAATATAATTAAACATTATTTCCTTCATAGTACCTCGGACCTGATGGGCACAGTAATCAACATCCACTCGGGTGACTGGGTGCGCAAAGACTCAGGCGTAGGGGCAGGCATAGACTCGTACTACGAGTATTGTCTCAAGGCATATATCCTGTTAGGCGACGAGAACTACTTGGCCCGCTTCAATCGGCATTACAACGCTGTTATGAAATACATCAGTCGACCGCCAGTCATGCTCGCCGTGCACATGCACAGGTAAACTCTTCATGTATTCTTCATTATATTCTTTATGAGCCGATACACGCCCACTGCTGGATATAGCCCTAGGACTTAAGCTATTTCACACCAAGCTGACCCCATGCGGGTTGGTGGGGAGCCAGAGCCTCGATTGTTGATAAGTAAGATTCACCACAAGCTGGTGAAGTTGAATTTGATACCATGAGGTGCAATGTGGAACCCCTTACATCCCCTTTATATTAAAGACACCAATTAAAAATTAACAGCTTTTTTAACGACGTTTACAATTATATTTAAATACTACGCGTAGACGTGACGAGCAATCCGTTCGTTTAAGTATTATGCTTGCCCATAACAACGTGGCGCTAGATAAGATTGTACACACAGATCAACATTGCGCTCGTCGCTTTGATACATAAGGTTGTTTCGTTAAACCAGTAATTTCACAAGCATGCAGTACATTAAAACCGGACACAGTATTGTTTGCACATTACTATTTGGAAGTAATAGGAGAGGAAGAAATAGGAGCTGCGATGGTGCCTACCCCATATAGTGCACAATCCCATTTAATTAAAATGTACGTAAATGTCTTTGAATAAAAGTATGTAAGTTTATTATGTTATTTTACTAACCATGTGGTTAGTAGTAGTATAAATAATATTTTAATATGACAATTGTTTTATTTGTATAAAGTGAGAATAGGGGCCAGCACACATTTTTAATTTTAAAGTAATTGACAATACTTAGATCATATACACGTCCTCAAGTTATTCCCTTTAAACCGGATGAGAATGTTTGAAGACTTAATATTTTTATTCTGATACTACCAGGTATTTGCCAGAAACCAGTAAATTTACAAAATAATGTATGTGAGTTATATTTCTTTGTGTTCTTATATACGCATAGGCCCCATCTTCAGTCGAGGAACTTCATGGACTCGCTGCTTGCGTTCTGGCCAGGACTGCAGGTGCTACTCGGCGACGTACGACCAGCCGTAGAGACGCACGAAATGCTCTACCAGGTCATGCAACGCCACACCTTCATCCCGGAGGCATTCACACCTGACCTACAGGTTTGTTTTAAAATTACTCTATTACTATCACTAACCTCTATAACATAACATTATCCATTTTCTTATTTTTATGAAAAAACACGCAGTCGTCTTATGTTTTGTTTAAACCTTGTAAGAAAGACTTATTCGAACCATTCTGAGAAATGGTTTAAGTACTTATTGATATTTCATGTCAGGAAACCTGTAAATTATTTGTACTATGTAGTCCTTTATAAAATTAAAACTAATAATAAAATTAAATTTTATCTCTTCACAATTATGTTTTCGCAGGTGCATTGGGGTCAATATCCACTACGGCCCGAGTTCCTAGAGTCGACATATTATTTGCACCGCGCCACCGGCGACGATCACTACCTTCACGTTGGGAAGAGTGTACTCCAAGCACTACAGCGCCACACCCGCGTGTCATGCGGCTACGCTGCCGTGAACGACGTGCGCACACGCGTCCACGAGGACCGAATGGACTCATACGTCCTCGCCGAGACTTTTAAATACCTCTACATGCTCTTCAGCGAGGATCGAGATCTTCCAATCAACCTTGAGGACTACGTTCTCACAACCGAAGCTCACTTCTTGCCTCTATCGCTTGCAGCCGACGGCCACACCACCCACTCAATATTGAACGACGATGAAGAGGAAGATAAATATAGAAAGTGAGTGTTTATCTGCCTTAAATGTGTATTAAAAGTAAATTATAATTTACTCCTTAATCCTCGATGGATCAACTTAAGAAGTCGTAATACTTCAATTTACGAAGTCGTTTCTGTTCAGTCCTGTAGTGCCGTGTTAGTAAAACTAAAGGAAGTATGTCATTAGAAGCCAAGGCAGCAGTGCCAATAGCTTCCATGGCTGCCCGCGAAATCGGAGGGATATCGAAGAGATTGCGCACGTTCTCCATCGCCGTTGTAAGCAGTGTCAAAGTAAAGAAAAATTGGGATACATTCCTTTATTTAATTAAATTAAAATTTAGATACGAAACGCGATTGGCATCGCAACTGGCGGCTGAATGAGATAGTACCTATTTATATGGATTAGGTACTTTGCAAGATAAATTAAGGATATTTCGTTAGTGAATTTTTATCATTTCATGAGGGTTTTAGTTATTGAAATCATTGGGATAATTTGAACTATGGATTGACGTAGACTTGAGGTATGACAGGACTTGCCCAAGTACGCGATCGCTGGTGGCATCGAGTGTGCGCCGCCCGCTGCGGCAGATGTTTGGTTCCACGGGACGCCCGCCCGCACGCCTACTGCCCTACACTGAACCGCACCAACTTCACGCGCTGGCGGACATGGGAATATCTGTGATCACTCTGCCGGACGGCCGTGTCCAACTATTATACACCACCGCTACAGTGAGTGTTTCAAAAATACATATCGTATCTGTAACAAATCCGCTTTTCGTTTACACATATACGAAATATACATATATATTTCATAAACATCTCTATTAAAAAGTGTAATCTTTAGGATATACAATACTTGAAGCTTGTTGACGATCTGTTTAAGGTCACAGGAAATCACTAGATACAGGCATTGCTTGACCGAACAGTTTGGAGATCTTTGGAGTAGCCCTAAGTCCAGTCGTGAGAATCTATTGGCTAATAATCATGATGACGATATACCATAACTGCCTTTAATTTATATTAACAATATGGTGACATAATATTGGTGTAGTGATGAAATAAATTATTTCATAAAAATTTCAAATTATAAAATGAATCGGCATTAAGGGCAGAATTATAAAATAAGTAATAATTTTCTTTGGTAATTCCAGGCAAAGTCAAACAAAGACGCCGAAGAGGGACTGACATTCATGCAGGAGGTGTCAAAATGGAAATCTCTGAGTGATAAAGAGAACGGCGTGGTACCAGTCGGAGTGCAGGTTCTTGACCGCGTGCTACCAGCCGGGCCCGCACGCTTTGGCAAAGAGATCACCGCCGATACGCTGCTGAAAGGCGTCGCGGCTCTGGCTCAGCCGTTCGACGCATGCTCACCACTGCAGAACCCGCAGACCGACGCCGATAAATTCATGATGATACGCCGCGGACAATGCACGTTTGCGCAGAAAGTGTGGCATGCGCAAATGGCAGGCGCGCGGCTCGCGATCATCATAGACAACGTAATCACCTCCTCCCACGACACCACCACGCTGTTCGCCATGGCCGGAGATTTTGATTCCGTCCACGAAACTATCGACATACCAGCCGTCTTTCTTTTCTCTCAGGAAGGACTTTACCTCCTCGAGAAATTTCAAAAAGAACCTAATTTGATTATCACCGTGGGCGAGCTCAAAGCGCTGCAAAAGTCCGGGGACTGCGAGAGTGGATCCAGTGACGCTGATATCGAGTCGGCGGGAGTGACTATGAACAAGGAGGAATCTTTCATTCACTTGAAGCACGTGCTGAGTCAGCTCGTCGCACAATTCGAGCTCTCTTTGTCCAACGACGACTCCATTCAGTCATGTACCACTGATAATAACAATATAATACGATCGGACGAAGAGCATGTGTATATCACCAAAGAAAAGTTCTTAAATGAAGACAGTCGAGTAGAAACAAATTGCCCCGAGGAAGCAAAGTGCATTTCGTTGGAGAGACAAAGCGAAGACAATGAAGTTAGTGAAGGGAGGGAAAAAGAGGTGGGGAGGAAGGCTGGAGGTTTTTGACATTTGCGTTTCCACGACGCCACTCGTCCGTGCAACGATCCTTGTACATATTTATTTTTAAGATCGAACAGTGTATTGAATTTACGTGCCTTGTATAAATACTGCAGTCGTTATTTACTGTAACCTCTCCAATGCCTAGTGTTGCGGGACCCGCGGTTGGTGTTTCAGGAACTTCGTTATTGTAACATATATTTACTTAAGTACTCTTTATAACAATCGTATACTTAACAACAACGACATTAAATAGTTGTTTCATTATTGAAAGTTTACAATAAATGTAGCTTATGAGGTCTAATATTTATTATTTCTTTGAAATTATAAAGTGTTGTGAGTCAATATCTCAACCACAATATAATATGTGAAACAAGGTACAATGTTAAACTTATTAGGATGTATGATTATAACAAGTTTCAAACATAAAAATGTAATCACTTTCAGTGCGCCTCAGTGTGAACAATCAAAACAAACTAAAACATTAATAACATCAATACTAGTTTATCAAAATAAGTTTTAATTAATAATATCTTTTGTGTACCATATCATTTGATAATAAACTATTGTGTTGTATATTTTAGATGTATTTGTCATTAACCAATCATTTCCTTTTCAGTAAATATGTTTTACTTTTAATATACTTATTTATGTACTTTTCCCCATTCCTCCATTATTCAATGTGCAGAAATTTAAAGTTCTTTATTAGGTCTAAAGGATTAGTATATTTGGTATGTAATAATTTTAGAAATAAGAATTGGTATGCAATAAAAATTTAAATTGCATTGAATAAATGGTTACTTTCTGTTTTCTCCAGCAACAGCCTATAAATGAGGTCTTTTATAGCCAATGTAATTCTCTTTCCGCTTGCTATTAATTTTATTTAATTGAATTCCAAATCCAATACAATGAGTCAAATTAAGGAAGTTGTTTTTATTTATTGTTGTTTTATGTTTAAAGTAATTATTATCAACCATTACATTGTTATAATTTGCATGTAAGTTGAAATTCACTTAAGAAATTAATTTTTAAAAATTATAAAAAACACATGTATATTTGTTATTTATATTCTTATGGATAAGATGTAATTAAATAATTGCTAAAATGGCTGTGTTTAAATAAAGTTCTACATACTGAATTGATAATTAATTGCAATTAATTATTAAATTTCCAATTATTGAAAATTTATAGGGCAATGGATAATTAAAGTTATAAACACATTGTTAGTTCAGATGAGTGAACAATAAATGATACCAGCAACAAAACATAAACAATACAGAGGTGTTATTACAAAAGGCAAAATGTATTTATCAAATTTATTACATATAGAATTGTATTTTAGTATAATGCAAGAATTGTAAACATAAAACAAAAATGGGAAATAAATATGTATGTATTGAATAGCAACATGCATTTTCCTCATTTACCATCTTCGTATTTCTCAGAAAGTTATACTACATATATGTATACAATAAAATATTAAATAAAATTATATATATGTGTGTGTACACAATAAAGTAATATTGTTTAACGGAAATTAAAAATAAATAAATCTTAGATATTCAAGAACTATTTACTAAGGTTTTTTTATATACAAGACCACCACTGGTACACGTAATTTAGCACAATATTATACAATCTTAAATCGAATCATCAAGTTTTGTGTTGAAAAGGTAGGTAAATGAAAAAAAATTTTGATTGATGATATTTATTGATCTACTTTTTAGGTATATTTATTTATTTACACTTTTTTGTAAAGTCAAAATAAGACAGAAAATTATGTATAAGAGAGACACAGTAAACAACAAGGGGGACAAAATGCCAAAAGGCATTCTCTTCCTGACAAACTTTAAAAATGTGAAAAGAATAAAGAAAAGAAAATGAACATTTGATAATATAGTGAATACATATATATTCTCTGATGATGTTAGCAGTGACTCGTCTTTTGTGACGTATACAGCTAATTTGATACTGGGCACGCGGACCACAGGGCCCACGGCCTATTAACCTAAACCTAACCTAGTGTTTCTACTGCTTATGTAAGTGTAGTTGTCCGGTGGCGAATTTTAATTTACATGTGTCTTGGTTATGTAATCAATTGAACTAGCGAGTCTACTCGGTCGTCGAAGACAGACTCGGGTCCGTTCTCCGACCACCTTCGCATGTGTCGGAAGCTCTGGGCGGTGAGAACCGCCCCGGAACGCGGGTGTACCTTGTGTACGCGGCGTGTGTGTAGCTGGGGCGCCGTGCTCTGAAGCGAGGTCGGCGTAATGTTGCGATGAGGCGAGTGTTGATAATGTCGGTGGAGGTGGTTTGGTTAGGGTCGAGGGTGTAGGTGGTATCTACAGTGTTGTGCGTGTTCGTGGTGTGCGGAAACCCTTGGGATACTGGGATTAGCGCATGGCGTGGACTGCGCTTATGAGTCTTGGGTTTCGGTTGCGGGTCGTAGTCGATCGCATCTGTCACCGGATGGTTGGGGTGAGAGGATGCTTTTTCGAAGTAGGACTTCGAGCATTCTCTGAAATATTCCTCTATAGTCGGGAGTTCGAGGTCACTGTGGAGATCTACATTGCGTTGGTTCCATTCGGCGCCGGTAGCGATCCGAGTGAATCGGTTTTGAAGTACCTGCAATGGTTTGAGGCGAGTTTTGGAAGAGTGGGCGAAGACTACGCTGGCGTAAGACATTACTGGTCTCATGCACACCTTGTAGAGGTGAAGCTTGTGTCTTAATAGGAGCTTGCTTTTTTTGCACAGCAGGGGGTATAGCCGATCAAGTACTTGCCAAGACCGGTATTCCTGAAGTGCTTGGTTGCGGCACGAAAATCGTCGACCGCAGCCAAGTTTATGCGAATGCTCTGTGCGGTGTTCTGTGAACCATTTGGAGACATCGTTCCATTTGGTCTTGTCCTGGAGAACAATCGGGGAAGCGCCTTCGGAGCTCGATTTTCGAGCTAAGCCGAGGTTTTGGGGCGATGTGCGGAAGGCACAGCCTTTTTTGCCGGCGTGCTAGTCGGCGAAGCGCGATCCGACGTGTGCACGGACGCCCGCTTGAAAGCGCGTTTGCGCTTGCTGGTGACGAGGGTGAAACCCTCGTCATCTGAGCTGCTGGAGATTGGGTTTTCGATCTCCATAACAGATAGTAGAATAGATAGATTCGCGCTGGGATAACAGGAAAAGACGGACCATCCCTGTCGAATCTAGCAGACGACTCAAGTGAAGCGGAAGGCCTCTTGATGAATTGTTCCCATATTTCGGGGACACACTAATCCAACACTAACACTGCACAGGCGCGGGGTGCACGCGGGCGCTAGCCACGGCCAACAACACTTGGCTTGTCGCACTACGATCCGAACTGGTCGGACAGGGGTGAGGGGTGCGAATCGACAGCGAGCACTGACTAGGACGCATGGACACGTCCGATCGGTACGGCCGTCGAGTGGCGAGTGGTAGTGAATACAGCATCAACAATTTCATATTAGGGCCCCCGTATTAAATTTTAGAAAAATGTGTTTCTTACAATTTTTAGTTTTAACAACCTTACAATATAATGTAATTGATAAAATAGGGTACAGATGTTTGATTCGCTTACATGACAGTAAAAAAAAAAGCGTAGATAAATAATATACGTATAAAGCGTAGTACTTTAGGAATATGTAGTACCAATGCATAGCAATAAAACGCCGTATCTTACACAATGATATCATTCAATTGAATAAACATATCAATCTATTGCAGTTTAAAGGGGTTTAGCTAACGAAGCTATCCGGCGGACGAAGGGGGACCGTCTCAGATATTCTTTGTCTTAACGTTTTAGTGTTCCCACTGGAACAGCAGTACATTTATATCATCATCAGTAGATAAACGGTAGACCGGTAGACCTAGGCCTCCTCCAAAGATCTCCTCCTCGATCAGTCGGTACATTTACATAAATATAGAATATTATTGAATTTATGTAATAATTTGATATGACACAAATGGTACGTACCTATTCCTCGCCCAAATTACCATAAATACATAATATAAATAGTCCTCTTTACTTACTGCTATAATTGGGGGCCCTTTTCAACAAGAATAAAGTCAAGGGCGTTTATCCACTGCATCGGCCAAGTGAGGTTTGGTTAATGTCACATATCCTCGGAAATTTGTTCTCGAAATAAAACAATGCTTCATATCAAAATCTACATTCAATGCAAATTATATCCCCATATTTTGTGATTAAGTTTACATACATAAATACCTCGCTTTACATTATATATGTATATATAATGTAAAGTATATATGTAGGCAAACTGACGAACTAAACTAACGAAAGTATACTGCAGCAGGTTTACATGAATAAATTAGTTAAAAACAGTGACAAAAATTGTGCGAGCATATTGTAGTTGCCTTAACAGCTACCAATATAAACAGAAACAAGAGACGTTGTTTGTGAAGCAAGAGTTGTGTTTTGTCAGCATCTTGGAATCGGAACAGCTTCGTTCATTACAACCACTTGTGAAAACCACCGCGCAGCGCCGCCGCGCAATGAGTTAGGCGAGCCGACAGTCTGGCGCCACTCATGGCGCAGTCATCCCGGCGCACGCGTGTATCACGCTAAAGGCGCAAATAATTTAGAAACTTGTGATTGGTTAATCATTTTTAAAAATAGACCACTTTACATATTAAACATAATTCCAGTACAAGATTCGTTTCTCTCGAACTCAAGATCTACAAACTGAATGTAAACCCTGCCTGACACACCTCTTTGTGACATAACAATTCATAGGCATTGAGAAAGAGAAAATTTTATTTTAAAACATAACCTCAAAATTAAACAGTTTTCTTAATTTTTTACATACTGGGCCTTGGTCTTTTATAAAGGAGTCATGAACAATTATTTACTACGCTGCACAAGTGGATATACTCATGTCCTCGTGGGAGAGACGAGATTGATCGATAATATTTTACTGCGTACTTATAATCAAAATGATAATAAATATACTGATCTTTTAAACTTATTAACGATCATTCTTGAACAAAATAAAAAAAATAGTTAGTAGTAGCACAAGTCTGTTTTGTAGTACACTATTAGAAATCTTTGTCTAACAGACGTTCCGGGGGAATCTTACCGCCCAGAGCTTCTAACACAGACGAAGGTGGTCGGAGAACAGGCCTCGTGTCGTATAGATACACTCCTAGGAGCAGGAGCAACAGCAGTTAGGTTTAACTTAGTAGGCCGTGGTTCGCGTACCCAGCAGCGGATGAGCTGTAAACATCACAAAAAAGTGATCAGCGCTATCATCAGGGAATATGTCCGATGGTAGATACAAATTAGCAGAGATAATATAATTTTTCTATGGATAGTGTGCTGGGCAAAACATGCAACGCTGATATGAATCAAGCGCGATGACGGTCACGAATTCGTTTCTTGAGACATCCACATAATTGTAGTCGACTATGAGACTATCGCCTCCTTCGATAAACTAATTTGGCGTTCACTAAAAACAGCTGTGAACCAGTTTAACTTTTTACTTCGGTCCTAGAAAATTCAGGTAGTTATACCTGTAATGTTTCAGCCTTAGAAGTCACTTTCAGTAGGTAGCTATTCAAATAATATAGTAACATTTTATTTTACTGTTATACCGAATATTGTAAGGTAATGAAACAATGTTCACACAGGTAGATAAGACATTTATTTCAAAAAAGAGGTTCACACAAATGTAAGACATGCTTAAAGAATTACATAACACTTTAAAAAAATTGCTTTATTTTCTGGGCGACTCAAGATATTACAAAAATTAATCATATTAAAGAGAAATTAGTAAAAAATATTTGTAATGGAGTGTACACAGAGTCTTCACGAATATGATAAATGGAGCTTCCAGAGGCACCTCGGGGTCATTCCCAGACAAAGAATAAAAATATATTATTTCAATTGCATACATAATTTTAATAAAAATATTTAAAATTAAAATAATTATTCGATTTCAATTCATTTTTTCAATAAATTCCACAGGCAAAGCCTAAACAAACGATTTATTATTCACATACACGTGCCGTTTGGGAGTTAAATAAAAATCCAAGAATTTTTACATTAGACATGCATAATAAAAATAATAAAAATTTTTTTTCACTTATTTCTGTGGTTCACTATAAATAATGAATAATATGAACGTCAACATAACGGACGTATTTACGCAAAATTGTTAACGAGAATTCCGATATTTGTCATTTTTTATGTTCATTAGAACCATCCACCCAACAGTGGAAGTTGTTAGTGGAACTATTTTTCAAGATGCCATATAAAAAGAATAAATCACTAAACTACGGCCAAATTCATTACAAAATATTATTATCAGCCGATAAACGCCCATAGCTAGACATAGGCCTCCCTCAGAGATCTGCACTCCAATAGGTCATACGCTGTCTGCATTCATCGGATGCATAATAAAATTTAATAAAGTTGTCATATTAATTACTTCAAATCATAACTGATTTGAATGGTAGTGAAGGGTGGTGGATGTCTATTTCCAGATAATGTTGTCCTTCACCGGATATAAGAACACAGTAGTTATGTACTTAAAAGTTGAATGTTGTGTGTTTACATTACAGGTAATATTCAATAGTAAATTTGGCCGAAGTATAATTAAATCTCCAAAGTATACATTACAAAATTCAATAATAAAAATATCACATCTTTGATCCATGACATTAAACTTGCATCACCCAAGACATGTTGTTAAAGGACAAAAATCGGACTCGATACTGACAAAAAGAAACAATGAGTGGTACATGAACAAGATATTAAAAGAGCGTGGCACGCGGTAAGGTACACTACAGGTGCGTGCCACGCGCCACACATTTAGGCCTGACTCTCGTTGGTTGTTGCGGCGTCGAGCGTGGCCTGCGCCTTGACCTTGGGTTTCGGCTGGTCTGATGGCATGGCAGCCTCTTCACTTGTTTGGCCAGCTTGGTAACTGCGCGGGCGTACGCGACGGTAACCGCCACGGTTCATAGGACCAGGCCCGCCGCCGCGCCGGCCTCCGCGAAAGTTACGCCGGAAGAAGCTAACAAAATTTAATAAAACATTTAATTAAAATTTGGAAACCTAAAAGTAATAACAATATAAAACAGTAAGCACCTCATAAATAGAGAAAATATTATCCTACATAAAATCTGTGAACACAGTAATTCAAAATATATAACTTAAATGATTCTTGCTAGCTCACCTTTGCTGTGGTGGTGCTCCCCCATCCTGCCCTTCATCCCCCTGCGCACCCCCCTGATTGGCTGGGGGACCGCGACGTCCCATACCTCCTCTACGTGGGGCGCCTTCACCGCCGCGTCCGCCTTGACGTGGATAGTATCTGTTGATGGTTCAACAACTATACCATTGAAAACGTGAATTAAAAGAGTGTAATTTAATTTTTGTTTTGTAAGTGTAAAGATGTAATAAAGAATGTATGATAGGTGTAACTCACTGGCGGGAGTAGCCGCGGCGTTTATCAGCTGCATAAGGCGAGCCTTTTACGGGCTCGCCGCCGGGTCCGGTCACACCTGCGGCCTCGTAGCCTTTCTCCCCGGCGACCACGGCAAACTCCACCGCCTCACCGTCGCCCACCGAGCGCACAGCCTTGCGCGGGTTGTTGCGTGCGATCGCTGTCTGATGCACAAACACATCTTCCTTTGTATCGTTCCTAACAACATATAATACATTTTTATCACATCTGCGTAATAACAGTGTTACTGTTATAGAAGAAAGAAAGAAATTTTTGTGTAATATGAATCTATTAAAGGTACTTTTTCAACTGATTTTTAAGTAACCATAACATTTTTAATGGTATTAGCATTATTTAATCAACAACCGACTTCGTTAAATGTAGTGTTTCTGTTCAATCATCAATTTAAGGTATGGCTAAATAATTAATGAAATCATGTTATTCAGATAGTACAGAAATTTTAAGGTTTAATTTTAATTTGATTGGACTTAACCAGAAAAATCTAGAAGAAAAACCATAAAAAATCCATTTTTTATTATCTCTCTTCTTTCAGTATTCAATTGATTTTCTTTACAATATAAGTGACAATTCATTACCTGTTGATGAAACCATATCCGCTTTTGACGTTAAACCATTTGACGGTGCCTGAAACCTTCTCAGCTGTAGGAAAAAAAATAATGTTACACAATATTTTTTATGATTTGTTTATAATTCAACCTAACAAATGCGAGAGGCTACCAAAACGTTCGTCTACAGAATAAAGGATAAAAATAAAATTAAACGATATTTGGAAAATAAAGTAAATGAGAACACCGATTTATGGCGTCGGGGAAAAAATATTTAAACAATACATAATTTTTTCACTTATTCAAACAATTCTTGGTTTTGTGTAAAAACATACGTCATCCTAATTAATGTCTACAATGCCCACGATATATTTTGTTAACAAAATGGTGCCCAAATTTCGCAGACCGTCGAAATAATTGAAAAGTACATTTTGTTTATTTATAACTTACCAGAGTCTATGTTCATCGCTATGTATGTATATAAACTTAACAGCACGGTAAATGTATTTAATCCATACGCGTGCGTCTCACAACAAATTTCACTTAGTCAACCATCTAATAGAAACTAGGCTTAGGTAAATTTAAAGAAATGTAATGATAACGCAATTGCATAGTCGTATATTGTACACGCATAAAACCAATGCTTTAGCGCGATATCGATTAAGTAGATAGCCAGCGACGGGCGTGGAGGCGGCATCGTCACACGATCAATAATGCAACACGCTATAACAAAGACGACATTAATACGCAATAATTGTTATTTTCAATAAGCGCAGTCGAATCTCGCTTCTAAAACTGAACATAATACATAACGAAATATATATATATATATATATTTTAAATTTAAGTAACCACGTGCTTTTGTACCTCAATGCCGGACCACGCTAAATATAAGATGGCGTAGCACTTACCAATGACCTGCTTTTGTTTAGCGGCTTTAGCCTGTTGCGGTTGCGCTGGTTGTTCCTGCTGCTGCTGTTGAGATTGCGGCTGCGGCGCTTTCTCGGTATCAGCCATGGTGTAATTGGCGAACGGCGATGGTGGCTAGATGGTAAATTCCTCCACGACCTCCTCGATGTTCAATGCTCTTCGATGGTTACAAATGGACTGCGATTTGACTAACGCGTTTATAACCTCTTCTTGTATTATGTTGGTAGTGAGCTGTTTCCGTTACAGTCCGATGTCAAAAAGTAAAAACAAAAAACATAATGCATACTTTATTCCCTAAATTGCGCACATTAAATAAAAAAAAATTTACCACATCTTAATGACTAAGGCTTTAAAAAAATTTATATTTTAAATTATTATACCACGATCCCTTAGGACAAAATGGTGAATATACGACACATTTCAGTACGTTCTCATAATATTACTGTAACTAATGTCTCCACGTACTATTATAACTAGTTGCAATATAATAATAAATCAAACGAAAGATGGCACTGTAAAAAAAATTATATAAGCGTAAACTAGTATAATAATAACAATAAATAGTAAGTATTTAAAGAATTTTCTCTGATTTACATATAGTAATGAGTTGTATTATGTAAGTAAGTATTAATGTTGGTTTGTAAACTGGCAAAACTAATTTTTCCTCTCGCAACACTTACAGATGCATCAACTTTTTATTCTAAAGTACTTCGTGTTTTTTGTTAAGATTTTCTTGCTTAATAATATAATTTTTTTGAAGACTTGGTTTTTGTGGATATTGATTCTGTTTTTAATTATTCACTTGGCAAACTGATTTTGGACTCCAGCTACTGTTTCAACTCACAACAGTCACGATTCAAAACCGTCTATCCATAGATTTTGTGTACCTATTGTATATTACATTTACATGCCATAAACATTTATAAAAACTCTAAATAATTATTGGCACAAAAAAAAAAAATTCTGCAGATATGCTTTGTGAGTCCAAGTGTTTTCATTTTCACATTCACACACTTAATTCAAAAGTGTGTTATCCAGTTGTGTATCTCATGTTTATTCTAGGTTCAGACAATACAATACTGCATTTATTTCAAAATCCAATTAAAGATTATCAATGGATTCAACAAATGGATTATTTTTCTTCTTCTTTCTCCTGCCCTGGTCCCACTTTATGTAGGGTCGGCACAACATGTTCTTCTCTTCCAGTCTCGC
>DWLS01004246.1:0-14293 GCA_018246255.1 Pachliopta kotzebuea | reverse complement strand
TTAATATATTACTATAGAAAGAAATTACCATATTGGAAAATGGTGTACACATGACATACTTGTCATATAAATACCCAAAAAAGGAAACACAAAAGACCAAAAAAATTGTTAACCAATAACTTGTTTGCCAACCATGTATAAACTGTTATTGTGTGTTATAGCAAATGACTTATATACCACATTGTGAAAAAAAATGATAATTCTAGAACATGAATGCTGTGGACACGCAAGGGGTTGAAAAGATCATCTGATGATTTGTAAAAGCATCTTATAAGAAGGGCACAAATAACTATAAATTTTGATTATAGAATGGATAGATTAGCAAAAGGTATATAATAATGTATGTGACACAAAAATTTTGTTTAATTAAATATTTTTTATGAAAGTATGTAAAAGTTCTATGTTAAAAAGCAAATTGTTGTATATGAGATTTTAATAATTGAAATTCCTGTAGACACAAGCTCCAAGTGCATTAGTTAAATGCACTAATAGCCCTAAAAATAGAGGTTGTTAATCTGCAAAAATATATTTCCATAAAAAAGTACAACTTTGATGCCAGTTATATTATTTTTTATACAGTATAAAAAATTACTAGTTACAACTAAAATACAACTAAATTAGTAACTAAACTAGATAATGAAATATCGATAAGTAATAACCATATCATATTATTATATATAAGCCTAATTCAAATAATAAACAACATTTATGATTGATGATATTTCTTAATATTACAAAAATAAATCTAATTTATAGATCAAGATTTAGATGCCCACCTAATATTGATTGGATTCTAAGGACATGGCTTCATAAAATATTTGTTTTTGATGTATTGAGGAAATGAAATTATTTGAGTGTTTAAATATAAAACATTAAGTTTAGATTTAAACTGCATTAACAAAACAAATGATTCTCCTTAAATGAAGTTGACTGATTAAAGCAAATGTCCTCTGGCTTAAAGTATGATTTTATATATAATGATAAGTTCATGGAATGTATGTCTTTAACATAATTATTGTCAAGATTAAATTTGTTATTGTGACCTAAGAATGTGTTTGTTAAAACATCCTATACAAAATATTGTATTCTGTGTTACCACTAAATTAATTCTTAAACTACCGAGTAATTTCAACATAAACAACATAAAAAATATTCAATGTATAATATGTTTTATCATCTTTAAGTGGGATTTAGAATTGTAAAATTTATGTGAGTAATGTTTATGTGATTGCACATGGTACAGCATAAAGTGAATAAATTTATAAATAATAAAATAAATTTACTTACTTTCAAAGTCTAATTCATTTTCTAAAGTTTCTTCGTGAACTCGGTAACTTTTTCTTAAATGTTGTTTGACTTTAGTTAGCAAATTATTACTATCTGTTAATTGTTGATCCATCTGAACTTGTAGTTTATTTATACGATTTTCTATTTCGAGCGCTCTATTTCTTGTAGATTGAGAACTCGGCACATCGAGCAGAGATGAATGCGATACTAAAAACCATAATGTCACTAGCGCAACAGTTATTATCGTAAATTTGCGTAAGTTCATCCGCATTTTACACGTCATAAAATTGAACATTTAACTGATCAAGGTTCTATTGTCAAAACTTAAAAATACACTGTAAATTGTAATAAACTATGAACGTTTCTAGCCAGTTTTTTGGGTAACAAAAATATACCATAATTTATATTAGTTGATATATTCAAACACGAAACTTACTTAGTTCAATAAATTTTAATATTCATATTTTAATAACTTTTATTTGTAAACACTAAAAAATATAGGTAACTAATATACCAAATTCTTTTATTTTAAATTGATGCAAAAAATAAACACAACAATCTTCTCCACAACCACAATAACGATTATTACTGTGACTTTGACATTACACTGACACGTTGCGTCAAAACAGGCTTCAAAACGTAAAACTTTTACCATAGACAAATCAGAGAAAAAAATTGTATCACTATATCGATCACGTAACTATTTTCTTTTTAATTCTCATTCAGTTACATGATAAGTATGAGAAAGCTTTGATGTGAAATTATTATACACTTTGATTACTGAAGCGTTTATGTATAAAAAGTATATTAATTTAAAATAAAGTTTCTGTTTATCAGATTTTTTTTCTACTTGGTTCGTTAAAAAAAATGAATAACTTATATACAATGTGTGAAGCATTAAGAAGTGAAATTCCTATACAATACTTGACTACATAGCTCAAAATAGTCCATCTCTTGTCACATCTTTTTTGCTTATTGTACTTTTTGTATTACCATTTTTAAAATAATGGTACAACAAACAATACTTTCTTGGTAATAAATATTTTGCTAAATAAAAATACATTGCATTTAAACGTAACCTAACATTGAGGGTAACAGAAATAATTAAAACGATTTTTACTATTTTTTTTCATAAAGAGGCTATATTTTTTATATTATAAAATCTTATATGCTAAAATTTTCTTCCAGTCTTCTTAAATGATCAATGTTTGTTTCTTGTGAGGTACTGTTATGGCTTAAAATATTGTTTTTATACACATCAATATTTCGTTGCATTGAAGACATATTGCTATAAATTTCTCTAGAAACCGGAACCATCCTATTTTGCCCATGAATTTTTAAATTGCGTTCCATATTTAAAAATAATCTTTCGCTCTGATATGTTGCCGGTGGAGGTGGTACAAAGTAAGACTGTATCTCGGGTTTAGATAAATTCCTACTAATGTTTCTATCTAAATGACTATTATTGTTAATATTTCCAATGTTATTTAATGATTTCATCCATGGTTGATGTGCATGGGGAGCTCTATTTGGATAATTAAATATCCATAGGCGATCACCAACAAACATTGGTCTTGGAGTGATCATACCTAAGCTACTGTAATATTGCTGAGCTAAAAGTTCAACATCATTCGTGTATTTTCTTTTCCATTTTGTTCGCCGATTTTGAAACCATATTTTTATCTGAAATAAAACGAGTTCATTATACGAGTCCACGTCATTTAATAAGGGATACTATCATACGCCTTGTATGTACATAATTAACTATATAATAATTAATAACATATGCAATAAAAAAAGTTAATAATTTCATGTTCAGAAATATATTTTTATTATGTATTATTTCCTTTCCCTATTATTTATTATAGTATTTTAATTTTATCTATTATAGTATTTTAATTAACATATTTAGTGTTTCTTAAAGTATATTGAAAGTATTTTGCGTTAAATTGAAAATATTGAGAACAACCTGTGTTTCAGTAAGCCTCAACTGTCTCGCAAGCCTGCCCCTTGCTGCTACAGATAGGTATCGATTCTTTTCGAATTCTGCTTCCAAACTTTTTATTTGCTGTGCACTGAACGCTGTTCTCGCTCTTTTACCACGCGATGTTGAAGGACCTGTCAAAAAGGTAAAAATATATAAATGAAAATGTGTTATAAAGAAAATATTAAGAACAGATTTTTAAAATATTTTTTAAACATCATGCAGACAGAATATTAAAATCACTTTTACAGACGACAAGAGACGGACTCTTAATTGTCGTGAACGAGTGAAGGTTCTTATCCCTAAGCATTCTTAATAAAAACATGTAGTTGTCGATTATCACTACTTTTCAAAATAATTTTATAAAAATTGTTTAAAGAAGCGAGGATAGCTCGTTTTGTAATTATCGTAGAATTACGCAAAACAAGACTTAAACAATTTCGTTCGAATTGAGCTTGACTCAGCGAAACTTTCGTTAAAAAAGACCACATGAGGAGTTCGACATGTTACAACTGTTTACTGCAACATGCGACAGGTGCTAAAACGCACTTAGCCAGCATGGTGAAAAGACAGGTTTGCCTGTCTCCTTGAAAAGAAGGAACTGAGTTCCTGTCATATAAGATTTAAGTAAGTTATTTATGGTAATATGTTTATTAAGTAAAATAAAAGAAACATTACTTTTTTCTTCTGTTTTAACAGTTCCATCGATATTCTGGCCCAAGAATATAAAACTAATACTGCAATACTGAATAGGTAAACAAACTCATACAAGTTAATACATTGTTTGAAATTAACTCGAACACTTATAACAAGGCCAAATTATAATGAAAAAATTCTGTTAAAACACTGAAGTTAACATAACAATTCACAGAGAAAAGACAGCGGACATAGCATGTCATCACTTTACGGCTATTTTCAATAAACACCTCAACCCCATGAGTAATTAGTGGTAATATATCAACATGTCACTCTTTCGGGCGGATACTGGTATCTTAAATGGTATAATACGATATTCTCTACGAAATGTGTCACTAATGAGCCTGTAAAACTTTAACAGTTGTTATAAGCAAAGACGGGATTTTCAAAAGTACATTAAAAAAGGATTTCTATAATTAAAAAGTTACCAGTGAAAAATAGTTATAAATTCTACATCTCGAAAATAAACGATTTATTTCTTCTAACGAGACATTTAAAATCGCGTCGTGTCGTAATGAATTGTATTTCTGTTAGAACGTTTTAACGAGTTCAACTCTTATATGACATGTTTTTTTGTTATTTTTTGTATTTGCAAATGTTACGATGAATATATTTCATTTAAAATAAATTCATGTTTCAACTTAAATATTTGAATGCGTTTATTTTGAAAACTGATTCTTTTACTCCGCTAATTAAAGTACTTTGCGGTTTAAACATTATCACGTTTGCTCTGTGCATAGCATTGTATAATAGCGTTTTAGTCATTTATCACTTCAGTTTCAATTGTGTAGGGTTTAATTTAATTAGTGGCTAAAATTAGTCCCTCCACTTTGTTAGGAAAAAACAACAAATAAAACTTGTCTGAAGCGCGCTTGCACTTCTCAGCAACAGTGGTAAAGCAATTAATGTCAATACATCGTCACATGTCAACAGTTGATGTCTTTGTTTCGCACCAATGTCTCATTAACAACGTTACACATGCTGACATAAAAACAACATTTTAAAATTTAACACTTCTTTCTAACATAACAATAAAGTATAATTTCGAATGGCTTATGAAATTTATGAAACGAAAACAGTTTTCAGTGTTCGACATAAACATGCTCGGAAAATCTCCCATCCGTTCCCTGTAATAGAATTTTACAGCTTTTTAATGATCTCAAACCACTTACTAAATTTCAAGCGCGGGACAGTTCTTTTCATCTTTATTTCCTTTTTTCAAACCTGTGAGTAATTACAACGGAGGAAGATTAAGCTAACGAGACTCGGGAGGAGTAGAGATTTATCTTTTCGTAACAAATTTAGAAAATGAGACATCAGTACGCGGTTATCTGACTCGTGTGTGAGTCCAATAAATTGTTTTGTTTGTACGAGCGAACGAGACGTCAGAGGAGCTATTCAAACGGCTAATTTGAGTCCCGCTCCTAAAACATAAAAAATCTAGATGTTTAAACGTTGACAGGTTGTAAATAAAGTAGCCAGCGAATTTTTTTACTATGGTTTTTAAATAGATAATATTTCGGGAGATCACACTAACAAAACCTTTAGTTTAATGATTAAAATTTGATATATTTTATTGTACATATTAATTAATTATATTTTAGTTACAGGTGTATTGTATATGCTCTTTACCATTACTATTAAAACATTGATTAAATTAGACTTTAAACAGTAACAAAAAACAAATACCTTAAAACATGTTCACATCGATTTCCTATTTTTTTTTATTTTAGTTAACTTTAAACATTTAAAAAATAAAATAAATATAGTTAAGGAAGGAAAAGACTGTCCTCTAAATAAAAGCGACTTCTTCCTCACAACCAGTAAATATAATTGTTTTATTAATCCGAATAATGATTTATGAATATTATTGATTCGTCGATCAAGCCTAAAATAGAATATTGTGAGTTAGTGTTTTAATAACGAGAAAAAAATATTTTGGATAACTTCAAGATATAAATTTCTTAGTAAGATAGTATCTAATAAGGCGAAATTTCTTTATGCCAATGATTAACATTATAACTTAACTAAGAGTTAATTGGCGCTAAAAATAAATATGACGCTCAGAGGCAAGGCGTATAACGTCAAATGGCTCGTGAAAGCGAGAAGTTAAAGAAACTTCTTATAATGAAATATCGTTGCTCGTGTTACTGAAGCTCCTCTTACATTAATTAATTAGTTAAATATTCTCATTAACGCAGAGAGGCGTATATTTTACGTAACTTTTTTATTCGATGGGGCGACGAGACTGCAAGACGTGCACTTCTGACTGACACGTCCATTCATAACAACGTGACGGTAGTTAGGATAATATACAACACACTACGCTCGGTTCCAGAAGAACTTAGATGGTAAGTTACCTTTGCTTTTGTAATTTCATTAGCTACAGCGGCACTTGACGCCGGAGCACACTATTATTTGACTGCACAAATAGGCGCTGCAGAGATATCTACGTAGACCAGTAAGCGACAACAGAGTGCTCGTTACTAGTAAAAAAAATTTTTTGAACCAATATATATTTAAAAGTAATGAAAATTTATCTTATCCTCATCACAATGTATATGCCCTGGTGGTAGGTCTCAGTTGCCGCAGACCGTTTAGGTCAAGGATGGCGAACGTTATTTGATGTCCGTGCCACAAAGTAATAAAAATTATTTTTTAAATACTTAACATACCACGATATAATTTCATTTAAAATGTTAGCGTGATGAAGCTGATTAACATTCTAAAGTGGGTATTCAGTAACACAAATCTCTATTATAAATTAAGTGTAGCTCACTAATTTTAAATTCATTTCTAACAAAAAAGTACTTATAAAAAAAATTGGTTTGTTTTTTTTGCATGCTATTAAAACTTTCAAATGTACCTATTGTGGTACACGTGCCATTGATTTGCCATCTCTGGTCTTAGAAGATTCCACCGCAGCTTCATTTCTATCGTGAAATAGTAATGTGCAAACATTACAGTTTTCCGATTTGAAGGATGCTATATGTTAGTGTAAGAGCACTTACACAGCAGTGTATACCATCTTAACCAGCGCCACAATGTTATAGGCAAGTGTTTCATTTACCATCAGGTGAACGCCTCGCACGTCTAGTTAACTTATCGAATAAAAAAAAAAAATACCAACAGTCACTAAATGCTTACTGTCAGCTATTTCCTTAAGATTCTCCGCACTGATTTCTTTTGCACTCCCAGGTCTAACGGCTCTTTATGCCTCCCCAACTGGTTCCCGCCTTGTCGTGACGGAGGGACTCTAGTAAGCTTGGTCTCGTCACTCACGATGAAGCGAAGAGCAACCTACCGGCTGGCCCGAGGTCTAGGGTCGGCCAAGGTAGCCACTCCAGGCTTGAGCTTGAAAGCTCTGGTTCTTGCTTGCCTCGGAGTGTGCCAGAAGGCTGCGGGAGGCAGGGTGCGGTGTTTTTAGCGCCGCGCTTACTGCCAACTGCAGCCGGGGTGAAGCTGAGGGGAAGAGGGAGTGCTGGTGTAATGCCTGCCGCTCTTCTTATCCTCCACATGATAGTTGGCGGCGGAGCCACAGACCCGGAACAGCTTGCTCTGCTGGCTCCCATGGCCATTGGGTGACGAACTCGAGGGAGTCTGTTGCCCATACGACGAAAGGCCGAAGAGAAGAGCGCGCTGTGTGTTCCGGCGCGACCTATCGGAGAAGGAAAGGTGAAGATTTTCTCCCCCCGAGGTGGAGCTGCGTAAAGTGGCCGGCGCTGACGAGGTCGCGGATGTCTTTCTGTGCCTGTAACCTCGCCGCAAAGCGACGAGGTGGAACACCGGGGAGGTTTTAGTAATTAGACTTGTCTTTGCCGCCGCGAAAGCAGGTATTCGTAGGCATTTCCTCCACGTTAAAAAAAAAACGCTTTTTTGTGACTTTTACTAGATCATCGGTCCAACTTTTGGACAGCATACCCGAATTATATCTATTAGTACGTGGCCGCCACTCAAGGTCCTTGATGACCAAACAACCATCAATCTTTCTAATATAGCTTCCCAAACACTTTTGGAATGACCATTTTGAATAATGAATAACGGTCGCGAAGCCAAAAATTATGTTTTTACATATACATTTATATGAATTTTCCGAAATATATTAGGCCCAAGACCAGGTCCTTTGCATGAAGGTTGGAGGTCTGTCTTTCTTGACCTTCTTTTCTACATGACAGAAAATTAGAGGAATGATGTTCAAGTAAAATAAGATTAGGAGGATGGAGAATGCATTGGGAGACGCCTTGTATACATAGGCCTGCTTTTTAGCAAATGAAAAACGAGTTTCTCACCTTCCCAAATAACGACTAAAGTAACTCCTTACAAATGAGGTATTTTAATATATACTTAATTATACTCAGTAACTTTTTTCAACGGAACCGACAAATTGATTATAAGGTAAGCCATTTTTTCCGGTAGGCTTAATGTGGCGATATGTAATAATTATAATAAAATGTTATGCACGATGAGTACGGACATACATTTTAAATATACTAAGTACGTATAGATATACATTGATAATTTAATAAAGTCGATAGGAAATTACTAAAATTGTTTTAATTTTATTTCATTGTTATATAATATTGTAAAATCGATTATAACGAATGCATATCATTTATTTCTTGAATGTTGTGAAAATTTGTTATTGGTATTTTAATTATTCAGTAGTAAAAAAAATTAGTGTTATTTGCTCATATTTTAATTTGCATAATACACTGACAAAACACAAATATTACGACAAAAACAGGAAATAAACAAAATATAATAACTAAAACGAAATCACTTAATACATAAAGGTGCAGAACTAAAACTGAAGAAAACCTTTGTAGGTGTAACTATAACAAAATATTAACGGATTGTTACATATAAATACGAACATACATGCGAAAACGAATACGAATTATTGAATATATTCTTATTATTCCTCTTATAAAACAGTACTACTTGTTCTACATAATGATTTGTAAAAGAAAGTGAATTTAAAATACTGTTTGTACGGTATACTCAAATATGAAAGTCTTATGACTGATAAGTGTGTTTTAGTTTGCTGGTGTCAGAAGAAAAAGAATCAAATGTGTTGCAATGTTGATTAGATATATATAAAAATCTTACATAATCTGCAGATGTAGGTAAATCAAGTCGTTATTGCAAGTTGTGTACTAAAATATGGTAAAAGGGTAAAATTAGTTTACTGAAAAAAAATGTTTTAAAATGTTCTGTTTCTGGTCGTTTCAATATATAAGAAACGACAGACGTATTGCAGATGCGGAATAAATATAGAGTAACGGGTATCTATTCATTATTATTCTTGAAAATATATGAAGAAATAAACGGACAAACATAATAGAAACCTTACAAAGAGCGGTACGAAAAATTAAGGATAAAACAACAAGTTTTAGTTAGGCGCAAGACAATACTCTATGTCGTTCTCAATTATCTCAACAACTGTCCGTGTATACCCCAGGACTTACATATTTTATGTTGGTCTAGTAGATTATTATTCTAAATACCATAATTTATAAATACCGATTGATTATATTGAATAGTATAAGTTATGTACGTTATTTAATTTCAACGTTCACAATTTACTCATGATCCTATCCGAAGTATTATATTTATTTTTAACTAACTACATTAACCATTAACTAATTACATTATGTAATGGCTTTATTGTTTTACTAATTATATATAGATTCTGAAGCCTGTATAAATTGCATTACTTACAAGATCTTTTAAATCTAAATACGCTACAGCTTACACTGCAACTTAGCCGACACCGAGTAATCGCAAAAATTGAGCCGCAGTCGCATATATACCTAGGCATTCTTAAAAAAGAAACCATGCACGCAATTTCTAAATGAGACTATTAAACTGTGTCTGTACTTACTTTATATCACTTACTGAAAATTAGACATATAGACCAATTTTCTTCCCTGGTGATGTATACTGCTAGTCATTTGCACGTCATATACAGATCATTGGTTGATGGGCCAGAGGCTTCGCGGTCAGCTTTTTAAACTTATTTCAATCTCACCTATTTCAAGTGCAGCTATCCAAATAAACATAGTTGTGTGTATTAAGCCTCTCCTCCGACTTCATGTAGGCGCTTGGTGAGAACCACCGCGTATAACAATTGTACTTCGTAAACGCCGTCTAATTGTGGCTAGACCGCCGTCCTCTACGTCGAGAGTAAGGTATTGAAAGTATCATTGAAAATTATTCCCTAGTTGCAATACAACTAATCATAATGAACGAAACTAAACTAAAAAAAGCGATGATCTATTTCAAATATTAACATTAATTTGTTGTCAACCGTCATTGCGTTGTTCTGTTTTGGCAAAATGTACCATTAAAAATCCACCACAACAGAAATGCCACGAAACTATAACGTAAAAATAACAATTCATACAAGCCTGTTTCAGAGATAAAAAATGTATTAACTTTTTCTTCATTACTCTTAATTGTTACAGGAATTTCAGACAAAAAACTTCAGTGTCTCTGCATATAATTATAAGCTTAAAGACAATCTAACTTTGAACTCATGAAACGTTGTGAGTGACATGAAAGGAATATCTTTGCAGTCTGGCACGTGCCAAAAGATTCCGATGATAAGTTCAACCCTATTGGTATCCATAGTCCGTCATCGGAATTTTGAGACTACCTTTTTGTCTATCTCGACTTTATTGCTATATTAAAGATGTTTATCTATGCGTATGTAAAAGGCGTTTGCTTGGATTTAACTATGTTAACTTTGATATCGATTAATTAATTTATTTATTTAAACATAAAAAAGTTTAACTTAATTACACTAAATAATCTTTTATTGTCCTTATTTGTATGGAGTACTTACTTCAAAGTATTTTTTTTAACACTTGCTCTGATATTTTCACATAACGTTAAATCAAAAACTTTGAATAATGTTCCCATCATAAGTTAACAACCGGAACACTTTACCGCTAAACAATGGCCACCACATTTAGCCCCAGAATCCAACTACAGACATCCATATAAATAGGCAAGCTGTTTGCCGCTGCGCCATGGAGGCAGAGTATACATTAACCGTTCGGTTTAGTAAGCATCTGCAGGATCTACTGTAGTCAATGTCATCTTCACACAGGTCCTCTGTGATATTTTCATATACAAGCGAAACTTTTTGCTCGCCTTTGAAAAATACTATGTATACAAACACATATAAATGATAATAATAACATTAGTCCTACTTGCAATAGATTCTAAAGCTTGCACAAGTAACAAAATTCAAAACTTAAATATTGTATTATTCCTGTTTCTCTTCTACTATCACATCCTTAGTATTAAGATATTTCTAGTATGTAATTTCTATTACAATTTAAAAAGTGTATAAAAAATTACGCAAGTCTTTTTACTCATAATATAATAAAAAATGGAAAATTCTTTATTCTATCCAAAAAATAAATAATGAAATAATAATATATAAAAACTAGAAGTAATAGGTAGTTATTAATACCTAATGAGTTAAGAAAATTAAAAGAAAAATCGTTAAAAAATATTAACTGGCCACTATTAATTGCAGAACAATACCCATATTAAAACCTTCTGAACTTACTAAAATAGTATAGTTACATAAATAGTAACAATAAGTTTTCAACAGATGTTGTCATCAAAGATTAGAACTAGTTTAAGGTAATCTCACCTGGTTGCGGATAGCCGGGGGACTTGCCATCGGTAAAATCATGAGAATCTCCTGCAGTTGAACTTTCCACGTCCACTTGCTCAGAGCTATTACTACCGTTGTCATCTTCATTGTCTGAACCATAAGCTTGTTCCTTATTGCAGAAGTTTTTAAAAAACATCACCGTGTCTTGTGAACTATCATTATGGCTACCATTTTCTTCTGGTTTATTAATTTCGACGCGTTTATCATATTTATCACCAAGTAAATTATCTATCGAAAACGTTAGCTTAGTTTCTGTTTTATCCACTTTCAGGTCGGATGTATCAATAGTTTCCTCTACATCCATTGCCTCCATCATTTCTGGGTTCATGTTATCGTTATAAGTCGTATAATTTTCACAGATGAATGCCACGTCCGCACTGCATAGAGTCAACAAACATTTTAAATCTTTTGAATTAAAAACAGTTTTTCGCCTTGGTATCTGTTTTAGTGTCGGGTAACACACACGATAATAATTTAAACCAATTCGAAACTCTAACGACGCGTTTTTGTCAAATTGGATCGCTGAAACGACTGCGACTCGAGAATGTTAACTGCCTCCTCTGAAAAGTTTAGTTGAGAATGCATTTCCATATGTATATACTTTATTACAACCATGGTAAGGTTTAAAATCACATGTAATGTGAAGATTTATTGTCTGTCTGGGATACCTTCGATCGAAATTAAGATGGAAAACTTCGACTAATGGGCGTCTTTGTGGATGACAATTTTGTATGGCACATTTAGCAGCTCCTTTATGTATTTTAGTTTATATTTCATTAACTTAAAGTTCAATATTGAGTGATTCTTCTTAAACGATGCAAATAGCTCTTGAAGACGGTAGTGAGATATAATTAGCAATAAACCAATCAGGGGACAGTGGGCGTGTCGGTACGGGAACGGATGCGCCCGCGTCGGTCTCCTACATCAAATTGGGATTTATTTAAGGAGCCTCATGAGATATGTGCATCTTCATTAATTGTGATAATTATTTAGTTAGTTTGTGTAATTGGACGCGTCACGTATGTGGAACTGGCGAACAGCATCTGAGCGGGAAGTTATTTTTAACTCGACAAATGTTATTTATTGGTGATTATTGTCGCGGTGACTACATTCGCAGTAATTGGGATTAAAACTATCACATCTTGTCTAAATCACCAGCAGTGGTAACCAGATTAATGATACAAAATACTACTTACTTTTATAAATAATATTTAAATATGTAATGACTTATTTAATTTATACTTTTGATACGACACCTCTAGTTTGTAATGTACAATAAAATCAAAAAGAAGATTAACCCCTTGTTTACCTGCGGATAAAATAATCTTTCATTTCGTCCAAAGTTTAATTATGTTTTATCGAAAATAGGAGAAAAAAGTTTTTAAATTTTTCTTTGTGCTTTTGTGTTTTCATAAGTCATTAGCTTTAATATGAGAGTGTTATTTATCTTGATTTTTATTAAAGCATTAACATATTTATACAAAGCCAAAGTCCCTTTTATTTTACTTTATTAAAAATCCCTTTATCATTTTTGTCCCCTTATTATAATCTACAATTGTTTCATTTATTAAACTTAGCAATGGCATAAAATTTTTGATTAAAGAAAATAAAAGCTTATATTAAATATAACGTTCTGATTTAAAAACGTTCCTATACTGAACACATATTATTAATAACAAAAATAAATATTTTGGCAGATCATTTCTCACTAAAACTTCTGACAGTCATCGCTCCTTAGTGAAAACTTTTTATAAGCAAACAGCATCTCTTGGCAAGAAAATCTTGAGGAAGTAATTTCTGCATTAGCAATGCATTATAATGAATTTCTGCATTTCGTCGGTCAGGTAAAAGACAAGTACGACAGCAAAATAAAAAAAATAATTAGAGGCATTGTTTAATTAAGGCCCGTGTTAAGCTAGTGCCTAGTCTTATTTATATTAATAATAAAACGTTTGTTTTAAAACAATATATATTGATAGGTTTGTATTTTTGAAGTTGATCAACAAGCAAAAAAATTTATATCTACATGATATATGCTGTTTAAGCAAACAGGAACCCATGACTACAACTAAAATAAACAAGTTGTACATCAAGTACGGTTAATTATTTATATCAATATAGAATATCCACAAGGCTAAAGTGTCGCCCCGTATTTTATTGAATCATTAAGGACTGACTTAATATAAGCTTCTTAAACTAAATGAAACTAAAAAAGAGGATCGTTGCCTTCCATCAATCTAATTTTGCGTTTATATTATGCATTAAAAGAAAAAGGGCCTTATGGAAAAGATATTATAATATCACTTTTTAGTATATCATTGATCGTTCGCACATGTAGAGCGGTCTGTCCCATATGGTGTAGCTGAGTGTAATCTATGGCACATATTCTTACAGAAAAAAGGTCAGTTCTTATGCATTTTGTAGAAAATTATCAATACATGGATTATAAAAGCGAAGTGTATTTCTATTACAGTAACTACCCATTTTATGCCTAAAAAAAGTAGTAAACACCGGCCATATTTATTTTTTAACATAGTAATTACGCATCTAAGCACGTAAGCATTTTACGTATTATTCTAAAAAAACAGCTATCTACCAACAGTAGACTAAGTCTGAGATTTAATAGAGACAAA
>DWLS01004245.1:0-14297 GCA_018246255.1 Pachliopta kotzebuea | reverse complement strand
ATCGACCACATCTTCACTTACCACCAGGTGGGATCGTGGTCAAGCATTAACCTATACATACGTATAAAAAAAAAAAATCTTACAAGTAAAACTTTATTTGCAATTTCCAAATTTTATCTGTTTACAACCCTTTTTTCGACAATGCGGAGATGTGAAAACTAAAAAATGTCCGTGTATGGATTTTGTCTAATTTTAGTTCAGCTTTGCACTGAGAGATTGACTTTTAGACAGTGATAATACTTCTACACTAAAATGAGGATCATGAGAAAATAATCTTCACTGCTACCTGCAGTTTGTTTAACCTCAGTGTATCGGAAAGAGTGTTGCGGTCTCTTACAAAACGCATGGATGACTTTTTAAGGCATCTTTCTGATCCTGCAGCATATCATTGCTTTAATAGGTTACGCGATAGGGAAGTAATAAATAATATAGTTAATTATTAATTTTGATAAGAAAACAACATAAATATAGTACAAATTAGTGTTGATTTAGGTACTAATAAAATGATTGTATTGAAAATTAAGTGGAAGAAGAATGTTCAGCAGTGGAAATCATAAGACAAAAACATGTTGAACCGATCACATTAATTATAATTTGTGTTTATTTTTTAACTATAGCCAAATACTTCGTAAGGTTTCCACGAAAATGAGTAAACAATTATGTTGAATAAATAGTTAAAATAATACAAGTTGGAAGAACAAAAACAGGGAAGGTTTAGTGAACGTCTTTGTGTTTTTTTAAGTTGTTTTAAGTAAAATACAGTAATTGTTTCCAGAACAACTGGCAAAGTTAAAAGAGGTTAATGAGAAGAAAATAGCGAGCCACTCGTTTACAACCTTGGGAAAAAATAGTAGGTTCTTTCATTTGTGTAGGAGCCGCTTTAGTGAGCTAACAATATTCAAATATAATCTCAGCAGCTTCCGCGATGCTCCGTGGGCTCTTACATCTTCCGTTTACATCAATTTTCTATAATGAACCAAAGTAATTAAATTATAAGGGTACACGCGTAATTTTCTTTCGCTTTATAATAAATTTTATATCACGTTTAGGTTTTGGAAAAGGAAAACTTATATAAGTGTGTAATTCAAAATTAAGTTGACTCTCATAATAATTAACGAATTTGTGTTATAGCCTTTTATTTTTGATACGCAAGGCATTGTTTTTGTTAATTTTTCATATGTATAGACTACAGCTTGGGTTTACATACGGGACCACTAAGTTATCGATGCTTCTACCTTGTAGTTCCAGTATAATAAAATAAGACTAATATGGAAAGGCAGAACTTCTATCTTTCCATTCTCATGTTATGTTTACTAAAAGATGGTAAAGATTTTAGGAAAGGCTTGGATTCTTCTAATAAATGTACTTAAACCCTTTGAAGATAAGCAACGATAAATTTCCTAGAAGATCTTTCAAAAGTCTCAGTCCATAATATGGGAGTTCCCTATAATGGGTCGTGATTGATGACCAATGTGAATTTAGAGGTTATTTCCCTAAAAATCTGGAACCAAATATCCCTGAAGTAAATTAAGTTAGAAAAATTAAAGTTTCTTACTATCTCAATAAGTCTCTTCTTCATAACGAGTACATATTGTTAAAAAAAAAATATTTATTAATATAAAGTTTCCTTAACGTTGTTATATACCAATACGTTTTCTTCAAAAAACATCTACCTTCGATATATTAATTATTATTTTGTGATCTTTTTATTCATTCGTGTTTCTATTAACAAAAATTTCGAAAATAATTTTTTCTGCATATTGTTTTTGTTATATGTTTTTAATTCTAATATGTTTTTTTATAAAAATTATGAGAATAAAACGAAAGAGCACTGTGTCACAAACTTGTTTAAGGCATAAAAATGGTGCTTTATTCATGCTTTTCTTTTGTTAAAAATAAAAGCTTTTTTTATATGAATATTTTGCGGTCGTACCGGTAATGATGAATCTTTCAAAATAAATAAAGAAAGAATAAGATAACTTTTTGTTTACCCTTGGAAGACGTCCGTCTATTTTCGTCATTAATTGGCAAGATGTTGCAGCGTTATTAAAATATCATAGTATTTAACACCATTTTTAAACATTGACCATCATTTTCTTTTAAAAACCATTTTAAATATTTTTATATTAAATCTACAATTTTATTAGCTAAGGTGCACATGACAGCGATATGCAGATATGAAGATAATAACACAACTGTTTACTCATTTCATATAAATATTTTCATGGTAATAACACCAAAATACTTAAATAGCCGTATTTAAATATTATAGTACAAACGTAAATTGTAAATGTTTTTTATTATTTGTAATACAATTTCAATACGAGTTTTTTTTTAATAAATTAACTGATTGAAAAAGAATCTTTCTTGTTTTGCCAACAATAGTGTAAGTTCTAATTTCTTGGATACATCATCGGATCACTCCGTAACATTATAAAATAAACGGATAGGAAATATTTCCGGAAATAAATACCTCTTCTTTATCGTCGGTTAAAAATTAAAGTAATGCATTTACACGACTATTTAGTCATGTTACTCTTACAGGGTATAAATAACATGAAACATAAACGTAATTACCACAGACAGTTGCGGCTACACAAGTTCGGAATGGCACCCTACAGCAGAAATGGCCTGCGCTTATGTCGACATTACTCTAGATAAAAGCAAAGTTTTATAGTGGCAGCTCTGGATAATATCACCCAATCCATTATTCTTCGCCGCTTTATTGCAAATAGCCCCAATAGGCTTAGCACCATCCGTCCATTAGATTTGTCCCTTTGTTTTATGACCATTTTTTTCGATAATGTATTATTAGTAGATACTGAAATGTCTCTGTTTATTTATTATGTACATTAGCTCCGAGCTTCTTGCTCCTTTTTTCTATTTACTTTTTTCCGAAACGTTGGTAAAATAATACGATGTTGAACATTATTATGTTATGTTACTATTAAAGACAAATACAGGATTGTTTGCTGAGTAGTAAAACAAGTAGAACAGAAATATAGTATAAAACATATAAATAGAGAGTGATCATGAAATACTTATAATGAATAAATGAAAACAGCAGAATAAACAAATAAAATTAAAGAAATCAATTGAGAACCTACATAATATGCAATGGCCAATCATATATCTAAAAGTAATTCCAAATTGACGGGCAATATCTAGATCTATAGAAAAGGTGATGTTTTCTAGATATAAGTAACAATATTTTGATACGGATATCTAAAATACAATTTCAGTCTCCAATTTGATGTATCTTAATATTTATCATCCACATTCCCCACGTCGTAAATCTTTAACTGCGTGGTACGTGTCCCGGTTGTAATTATTCAGTTACATAAAATTACAGGAGATTAAATTTAGGTAATTTATGTTCTGTTATACTAAATAAAATAAACTGATAGTAGCTTATAAAAGAAAATCGATATTTTTTTATTTAGTTTTGTGCTTCAATAATACAGAAAATAAAGGTTTATTTTAGATCTATATATTTTAAAATGACAGCGCTGTTTTAATCTATGAAGCAGCTAGCCAAAACAGACATTCACTTTACTGTTGACTCCGTCTTAGAATGTTTTAGTTAAAATAAACATACAAAATAATATTTACTTACCACTTGTGCAAATGAGTCATCAAAGAATTTTCAATTTACTTAAAAGTTATTCTTAATAATAAATTTTTAAAGTCTACTGGTGTAAAGTCTCTGTTACCGGAAGCCGTCTAGGTAGGTATCAAAGCAGCTCTTATTTCTACCGCGAAATAGTAATGTGCAAACATTACTCTATTCCGGTTTGAATGGTGTTATATACTAGTGAAATTATTGGGGTAACGAGACTTAACACTACTCAAGGCGACGAGCGCAATATGATGCAATGTATATCATCGTAAATAGCGCTATGTTGATAGGGTCAATCGTATTACTTACCATCAGGTGAACGTCTTGTCCGTCTCGTCACCACGTAGAACAAAAAGAATAAAGAATCAAATAAATTAGTACAATGAATACGCGAATTTATTTTACCAAAGTTATATTTAAGTAGGATGTAATTAATATCAATTATCACCCTAATATAGATAGTTAGTAATAAGTTTAATAAATTTCCTGGCGTTGTCGGATAACTAACGTCTAAGTTTCCTTGCAACGTTGAATAGATTGATCCCTCGATTGCTCGTTGTTCGCTTCCAATGCTGTCGATAATGTTTACGTGGAAAATCTACGTAAAGTGTATTGATAAACGTAGAACAGATTAAGTGAACAAATAAGGGATCTATTGATTTAGGGAAGATCCCCAAATTAAATTGGTAACTGTGAGTATATAAAGATGCTAATGTAAAGCTTCGGATACATTGACCGAGATGTACAGGTAGGTAGACTACAGGTCAGTCGTTAAGAGTCAAACGTTAATAATTATCATGAATACTTATGATACCAAAACCGAAAGAAGTAATGTTTTTTTAAAAGTTAAAGTGACATTTAAACCGCCTTTTATTGCTAATAACCATTGTATTAAATTAATCCAGTAATTTAAAAGTTTAAGACTTTAATTTGTTTCCAATTTAATATATAAAGCTTCTAAAATGTTTGATTGACTGTTGTCTATTCATTTATTAACGACCTTTAAAAGGGGTTTGAGTAATAGACGTAAAGAAAACTTTTTAATTCACCCTCTAAAAGCGTTAATTCTGAAGCTCTTAATGGAGATCTTTTAATAATAAATTTCAACGGTTCTAAAGTGTTGATAAAAAATCGATGTTATGTATATTGCATCAACAGATTTTTTGATACTTATTCCATTACAAGAATTTTATTCAGAAATTTAATAGTTTAATATTCAAAATGAATTATTTACAAAAAACCTGAAATTGTGAAATCATGGTACTTTGATGATACTTATTTCAAAATTCAAATGTAATCCTTACTCCGGTGGAGATGAAGCTCTATTAAATGAGTGATAACTTATTCTGCTAGTGATGCTTATCTGCGTGGATTTGAATACGGGTCACCTTGCCAGAGGAAAGTCATTTGGTAAATTCATTGAGACTTTGAAGTAAAATTTAATTAATATAATGTTTATCTCATTCCGCTAAAATTATTAACAGTAATTTAACTATGTTTTTGGCGCAGTTATTAACCGTTTGTATTGTCAGTTTGGTTCTAATTCCGTTGAAAGTAAAGCCTTTTCGTACCTGCTTATGTTAACATCCTTCTATACTTTTTATTTAACCATCATAGCATACTATTGATAAAAACATAATACATGGCATATTTGCTATTTTTTTTTGTTATTAGACACTTTAGTAATTAGTGATATATTTAATAACATTTCACTATTTCATTTTAAAAAATATTAAAAATATATAACTAAACCATAAACGATTAGCTAATTAAATCTTCGTACTTTTATTAGCCTGATAAAAAGACGTCTAGTACCGTTTAGTTGAGCTATAAATTATATTTAATATTTTTATATTAAGTCATGAAACAGCTAGGGCAGTGTTTTCTATTTAGTTATAAAATTATAATCACCTAACCACATCACCAGTCATTATTCTATATGAAATCTTGTTACGAAAAGTTTTTAATTCATATGCTATCAATGGTGCATTTAATACTTTTTGTCTTTAAAATTTGTCTCTCTTACACCAATGGTAGCATCAATCACAAAAAATTTAATTTCGAAAGTTATGTATAAACTTAGGCATCGTTTGTAATTATTTGAACACAGAGATTCGCTTTAATTACTAAGATTCATTGTTAAGAGTTTTGTTTGTTTGTAGTTATTTGTTTTAGTTTGTACTCAAGCAAGGTCTTGGTGTTAATATCAACTTTAAATGTACCCGAGAGATGCTTGAAAGTTAAAGCTGGTGATTACTACTTAAATAAATTAAATTTTGTCATGCATGGGCAGTCTTTTGAAAATTGTCTTACCACAAATAATTTGCAATTACTTAACAATTTCTAATTAAAACAAAATACAAAGTTAAAAAGTGATCCGTTGTTAATTCGTCGCGATTAGCGCTATGTGTTAATCGTAAACATTGAAAATTATCTCAACACTCAAATAAAGTCGAATGAAGCATCGCCACGAATAGCAAATAAAATTTTGTAGATCATAAAGCTACTTTACTTCCTACTTTATACGGTAATAAAATGTTATATTTGAAAGATACATTAAGACATACTTACGAATTAGTTTCTCAGCAACACAAAGGCGTGAAGAATAAGGACGGGTCTAAATCAAAAATGTTGAGTGTCTTAGAATTAAGTTAACTAATAATTTTATACTTAAAAATAATATTATAACAGCTATTTTCAGGCGTTGTTGCAGACAGTGCTGATTAATACATTACCTAGAATATAATACTATAATATATTCTTCCAATATTCTAAATATTGATATTAAAGGAAATATGAATTACTTTGAAAGGAAAAATTGTATTTTTTAAAAACTCCATTCTCGCCAACTTGTATCAGATTCAAAACACTTGTTTAATGAGATTTGTTGCGACAAACAAATGCGGGCAATTTGCCCGAAGCGAGTGGGTTAATCACCAAATAAAAGTACTAGTGGTGTCTGAAATTGCAGTAATTCCTTGCCAAATTAAAGCACTAATTGTGTCAGCCAGAATTAAACAACTATTTAATACCAATAAGCGAGTAACTCGCAATTAATGAAAAATACCGAAGTGTGACGAAACTTTGCATATTACACCACATTTAAAGGCGAACTTCGCAAAGCTGTAGTTGACTATAAATTCAAAAGTCTATTATTTTAAATATCGTTCTAGCTTATTCCGTCAAAAATTATATAATCTTCAAACCCCTAAATCTTGAACCTACAAAAGCTCAATGTATTTTTGTTAAAATATCATATTCACTATTAATAAAAATTCTTATGTTTTACATAAATATTAAAGGTTTCAGGACATTTTTACTTATCGATTGCAAATCCAAGTTAAATCAGGTCACCTACGAGATTGAATCCTTTGATAAAGCTTTGTCGTCTTATCAAACCCTTGTCTTTGAGGCCTTCTTATTTGAAAGAAGCCCTCTTATAGATAGATGTCTTCTTTGACATGTTTAAGTGATAAGCCGTTTCACTTGCAACAATATAATGATATTAGTTAAAGTTTATAGTTAAGTCTCTGCAGATTGGAATACAGTAAAACAAACTACTAAACTTATTATAAAAGCGTCTCAGTACGTGTTCTAATATATCTGTAACATTTATATAATATTAACAATGGGTTTTACAGAACCGTATTTTTGACAGGTTAACTTCGAAGAATGAGAGTATCCAATTCTGTATATTGCTGTGTCCGACGTTACGATATGTTTTTTACTAATTAGTAAAATATAAAGACAGAGGTCATATAAATTGATTAACACATTAAATATCATTAAGTCTATACAAGTATGAAAACATGTCATAATGTTATGTTCTTGTTCTTTGTCGGTATCACTCCTACAATAGTAGTCGTGGTCATTAATTCTGGTGTTGGTGACAATCTTCATTACGCTGCCGCCCCTCTCCTCCTCCCTTCTCCTTCGATTTCTTCGTGCATTGGTGTAGTGACGTTACAAGTATGAAAAAATGTTTGTCAAAAATAGGAAAAAATTATCATCATCAGCCGATAAACGCCCACTGCTAGACATGATCTCTCCCAAAGACCTCCCTCTACTCCGTTCGGTCCAGCGCTATCGGCATCCAGCAGGCTCCCGCAACCTTCACCAGATCTTCGGAAAAACTCATATATTTATAAAATTAAGTAGAAAACTTATTTAAAAGCATTTTACTTCTTTAGTCTGTAAAGTGATCGACAAACACATAACTTAATTTATTTAAACTCATTTTTTGACTTATAGCCAATATTACACAAATAAATATAAATCAAAGTGGCTTCTTATTATTTCGACGAGTATGAGATATATTGTGGATAATGCCTAAAAGAAATATTATCCAAAATTTCTGGACAGGCATTGAATAAATAATATCGCTCTACAAAGTTTAAATTAGTTTTTCTAGCTCCGAAACTTTTAACAAGCATTTACGTTTTATTAAGTAATAACTACTTTATATTTATACAACCTTTATATAAATCTGCACGGATTATGACTTTTGCATCATAACACTATGTTATGATTATGTAAGAAAATGTATTAAATATATTTCTGATATCATCATCATCAGCCTGCGGCAGTCCACTAGCATAACTATGTGCTTGCAAATTTTGTTCGCATAGCTGAGACACAGAACTGTGCTATTACAAAATCACCGTGACTATTTATTTTTATTTAACAAGTCTCATCTATTCCGGATTTTATTATAGGGTATTAACACCTTAACAGCTTTTGAGGTGTATTAACGTTGTTCACGCCTACTAATTATTAAATTTTTAATTTCTAGTCCCGATTACAACTGACGTGTATTCACGTCCCATTTCTTCCGCATTAATATTAAAGTTAAAATTATCACTTCAATAACATAAAGTTAGTGTTAAAACTAAGATAAATTTTGGTATAATGTATTTAAACCGTATTTTTTATAACCAGAATATATTTAAAAAGATTGTTTTTGAAAAATATATTTGTATGACATCACCAAGTCTTCTTTAACGAGCTCAATTTAGTTAACTGTTGGTTTTTAAGTATCCAGTAGCTACTTGCGGGCTCACTTTATTTACTTAGTAGTTTGTAAAATTAAACTTTCTTAAGCGCGGTCTCCATTTCAAGATCCTACTTAGTATATTTTAACCGAAATGGATTTTTGTACCTGAAAGAAAAGTTGAAACAGGAATAAATAAAGCAGTATTCATATGTGTTTTAGGTAATAAAAGAAAATAAATGCATAGTTTATGATAAAAGAGTTTTAGATATGTTAATTGCGAAATTATTAAATTAAAGTAAATCATATCAACTTTTATTATGCTAAGACGTCTGAGACACGTTTATATAATGAGTTAATGTTTAAACGTTTTATTGTTTACATTGATTTTGAATAACGACATTCGTCGCCGTGTGATATAATATATAAAATTTTATTACCCCAGTAAACTCATTACAGCCATTTACCACAAGAAGACATTAATGTCTATACATAAATGTTTATAGTGCAGGTTGGTAGATACTTCAACCTTAGGTCAAGAGTAAGTTCTTGGAGCTGGTGGCCCTTAATATAATCAGCAAGTCCAAGATGGTGGTAATGCTAAGCGAGGCTTTAATCGTGGGACCTGCTAAGATCAAGTGCAGAAGAATATCGTTGGGTTCTATAGGAGATCCCGGAGCTCCCCTTAAGGTATTCAAGGAGACTTCTACCAGCGGAATTTCGTTATTACTTACCTCTGAAGCATAGTGTCTTTGGAAATTTCTTTCTAACTTCATAAAGATTTCTACTTAGACTGTCTTACCATTCGGGCTATATCGAATTCGAAACTGTGAAATGTTTCACGCTTTAAATTTTACTTTGCTAACTGTACCATAAAAAGATTTTACTAAACAAATGAAGCGTCACAGACAAACAGTTCAAACAGAGAGATGGAGAGAGACTGGGAGCCTCTGTGAATTTGTTTCAATTAATTTACCCGCATTCAACCATTCATGCGATGTTCAACGCGACGGCGCTGCACTCGTACCTAACAACTTACCAGCACTGTTTAATTCATTTTGGCACTTGATTTTCTTCATTAAAACCACAAACATACAATAGATCTAGAACACTGCTTAAAATTTATCTGAACTTATTGCTAAACTACATATTTTTCAAATAAACTTAACGGCGTGAACAAAACGATATTAAGTGATACGCCTGTTAATAACAATATGGAGGTAGTAGGCATATGACTCCATCCGAAATTTATTAGGCTGCTTTGACTTTTTTAGACAGGGTTGTACTATCTACCTTGCCTAGACATTCTCTGAATATAATACTTCCTATTATTAAAACATACATTGGTTAGTGATTATATTTATTAAAAAACATCTAGAAAATAGAGGCTCTAAATAAGATCTAGCCACTCTGTTCACTACACAATTACGCCTATTTTCTTAGCAAACACATATATGAATTATAAGTACTTTTTTGATGTTATCGGTAATTAAATTGATTTTTATTGTACAAAATACACTGTTTCATGTTAGTTTTGACAGTCATTTAAGTATATTATTTTATTAAACGATGTTATCAAATGAGCAGGAAGTTCACTTTTTGGTAAGCAACACATACTATTAAACATATCACCAACAATACATAATACATTTTTTATATTATTTTTAACGCGTTGTTTCTTTTTAAAAAATAATATAAAAAGTAATTTATTTTGTTTCTCATGAAAGTATGAAAATATTATTAAAAATTTCTCTGTGAAACTAAAATGTTTAGGTTTGAGAAAATAATTTCGTTAATAAATCTTTGTAATTACAGACTATGTATGAAATGAAACTTTAAATAGAAAACTACATATAGTTTCAGTTCAATACATATTTCAGACTACTTTTTTCTATAGTTCCATAGATAGTAAAAATTAAAATTTTTATAAGCCTTCTTCTCATAGCGCTGGTCTTAAAGTCCGTGCCGATATCTTACGAAAACTTCTCCTTACCTTCTCTCGATTCTATGACGTAATAAGTTATTTGTCCGTAGACGTTTTAACGCTTTGAGTACAAACGACAGGTCTATGTTTTTAATTTTCTTTCTATAGAAAGAATTTAGACATGATGATAAAAAAATAACGCAATTTATGTATACATTCGTCACGGAGCTTTGCGGCAAAGCGTAGTTTTCTTCATATTTCCACGCAGTAATCCCTAAGCGCAATTTATCAAAACCTCGACGGATTTTTCTTTTTTTTTTCGTTGGTTGTATTTTCCTCTGAATGAAACGGTAATAGAATATTAATGGGTTAACTATAGTTATATTTATAAGGCGTAAGTATATTTCGTCAATATTTCTTAGAATTATTTTTTGATTATAACATATTTTCAATATTTTATAACTTTAGGTGTTACTGGAACTAAAAATATTTAAATCCATCATTATTACAATGCGTAAATATAAAGTGTATAATAAATAAAAGCAAAAAGGCGGCAAAGGACTTTTTTTATTATGTTTGTTAAAGACAATGTACATAGTAGTGAGTGGTAACAGTAAATTTTATATTACAAAATATCACAATAATACAGAACGCGAAAATACAAGAGAGAATATATTTCGCAATGCGAAAAATTTTTAGAAAACTTGCTCACTACGCCGAACTTCGTCAAACTATCGGGTGTTTCGCATCTGTTCCAAACTTTCTGTTTTATAAAATTTTAAAACTAAATAATATGCGTCTTAGTATAGTTATTTGTGGCGCATGTTAACAATTTCATATTTTTTTGTTTAACTATGAACCGTACGGGATGTTTACTTAATGTTACTTAATTTATAACTATGTGATTCACTGTGCATTTGGTTTCATACTTCTGCATTTAATTATCTGCACTATTATGTTATGGTAGGTCCTATTTTATTTATACTTGTTATGATTCATCTAATTAAATTCTAACAATTTCGGAAAAAGTACATTAAAATTAGTCTCATCTCAGAAGTACATTTTTGAGTGCAGAAAATATCAAACATCACTTTATGCATCTATCTCTCTTAATTTTTGTAAAGATTATCCCATTTTTCAGATAGTATAAAGCTCAAAAACAGTGCTTAAATACTTACTCAAAAAATCTAGTATTTAAAGGATGGAAAAAAGAAGCTCGACACCTGTTATAATTTTTTAGTAATGATTTCATAAACATCTGCCCAAAATATATCTTATTTATTAATAAACGGCACCAGCTAATGAATTTCTCTTTATATAGCGTCAAGCTAAGTATGAGTAATAGAGAAAAGTCACGACGAGAACCCAATGAATAACCGCGAATAAATTGCAAGACATTCATAGTGCTTGGTGCTTCCTGACGTTTGGAAAATTGTTCTCAATTTGTGAAGAACAATCCACACTCAAGTATAATGAATCCTGTATCTTCTCTTACTGTAGGCATATCTTAAACAATATTAAACAACAATCTGTACTACAGTACCATACGAAATGTTCATGTACTTTTTTGGAAATATTAAGCGTATATCATTTGAAGTTTAACTATACTTTTTCGGCATGGATTACAAAATAAATTAAAATTGGTAGTTACTTTAATTTTTTTATAGATTACCGTAAAATTATTTAAAAAAATTTATTCTTTTTCAAGAAAATTTTAAAGGAAACATAAGTATATAGTCTAGTTAACTATTACTTTCATGATGTTAATATTACTCCAAGACAACAATTGAAACTCGCATATTTTCTCTATGACCTAGTGTATTCTGGACTATTGCTACTTTAGTTGCCATCACCTAACACAACGATCTTCCACTTGCTAACACCAACATGGTAAAATTAAAGTATATTACAAATAAACAAATGATTTTTTAAACACGGACTTCCTTAATTTGTTGTTAGTAATTATTATTTAAACCCAAGTACATGTTTAGACAAATAGTGATGATATAAAAAAGATGAAGCAAAATTTTCTTCGAGAAAAAGCTTAAATGTATTGCGGCAAATCTCTTCCTGTCATAGAGAATAGGAGTATTTTTCCATTCTTAGTACCATGTGTTATTTTAAAAGATTGGAATTTTGTAACAATGGAGACAAGCAAGTCACATTTATCCTAATGTACGTTACGGATATAAAGAGTACCTTCAAACAAGACAAGGGACGGACCGGAGTCAGCTCTTCGCTTTCAGACATAAGTTTTTACTAGTATCCAGGTTTTTGCAACACCCAAGAATGACCAGCAGAGTTTTAAGTATAAAGCATTTAAATTACAATTTACCTCTTTCAGCGACTGACATAGTTTTTTTCTTAGGTCAATGAGTTGCTAAATAATTATGTTATCAATTTGAAAATATTGAGAAAAAGCGTATTGAAATAAAATTTTTATTATTACGTTATTAATCAAGATTTCGGATAATATATTTTGGAGGTAGGACATGAACTAATCTAACAAAAACTTTCTGAACTGGTCAGTACCGCCAAATCAAAATGTGATCAGCGGTTGACAAAAGGGCGAAAGCGAAAAACAATTCTGATGTTAGTTGTTGCTAGTTAATATCCTTGTCCCTTTTTTATATATATCTTCGTTTTATATCAACTTTGAGATTGTGTGCGTAGGAAAAGAAGCACAGTAAATGTTACTGCATAAAGGACGTCATTTTAGAAAATTCAATGTAGTCTGCATGCATACAGAAATGTTTTTACCTAAATGGCTTCGTAATGGCTTTTCTATTTAAATTCGTATAGATAATATGACAAAATGAATGCGAAATAAAAGTATCGTTGAAAATACTTTACGAACTTTTGTCAAAATTGCTGCATCTAACAAATTTTATTTTTGTGCAACTACTTGTACATGATAAAACAGTTGATGATATCACAGACGTAATTGATAGTAAGCATTTGTAGCAAGTACGGGTAATATTTTTAATATAAAATAATATTGTTTAAAGACTTGTCTTTTTCATTCAAATATGACAACATGAAAATGTATACTTGTCGGCATATGATACACACCTTCGTATAACAATATGGCAGGAAGACGTATTATACTCTGTGCTCGTTGCCTTACAATGAGAAAAAGATGTTAATTTTCGTTATTCCAGTTATATCACAGACTAGTAAAGAAAATGACAAGTAATAGTTTTAATATGTCACGCGTTGTTCGCAGCGATAGTAAGGTTGGTAAACATCCGAACTGCATTTGAATAGAAGCGCTGATTCTGCTAAGTACAATAGCTTCAGATTTTTCATTATATTCTTCTAATAAGTTATTTAGTCATCCTGAGTTTATTCTTGGTTACTGGTCACGGTCACCCTGTTGTAGTTGCGATATAGTCGCTTAATACAATATCATTATCAGACGATAGATGCTCGCTACTGGACATGGGCCTCTTTCAAAGATCAATGTTCACTATGTATGACGGAAGCGATCGCGATTCAAATACAATAAATGTTCATGGTAACCGTTAATGATTGATAATTATGATAATTTATTTAAATTTAATAAGAAATGTTTTTTTTTTTTTTTTTCGGGTGATTTCGATGCTTTAGGCCACGATTGTGGCCGTGAAAGCTTCATCGGACCCTGCGCTCGCGGATACGGACACCGCGAGCTATAAAGTATATATATATATGTAATTATATAATATAAGGGAGAGGAGAGATACGAGGAAAGAGGATTATGGGAAGGAGGAAGAGGTGGGAAA
>DWLS01004244.1:0-14300 GCA_018246255.1 Pachliopta kotzebuea | reverse complement strand
GTTCTTCTCTTCCAGTCTCGCCTATCAGCCGTCATCTCATCAGTTACCCCTTTCTTACTCATGTCATCCTTCACACAGTCCATCTATCTTTTCTTAGGTCTACCTCGACTCACATATCCCTCCACAATCATATCTAACAATAAATAAATAATTTATAAAATACATTTATTTATATAATATTTATAAATATATTAAGAGAGTAAGTGAGAGTAAGTGTTCCTGTCCCAATACGACGTGGGCATTTTCAAGATAAGAATGAACAAGCACTTACTAGGTTAATACGCTTTAACACCATAGACCACATCGTCACTTAACACCAGGTGGGATCGTGGTCAAGCATTGACCTTGACCTATATAAAAAAATATCCAACTATTTATAATGTTTTTTATATAACAAACGTTTTAATAGATTTTATTAAATATGATTTTGAACTCTAATAAACAATTTATTGATAAGAAGTGAGACTAGTTATAGATATAACAAATAAACTCTTAGATAGTTACGTAACTTGATATATATAAATATGTGTATATACTTAAACGGATACCTTTATTTTTGATATTAAATAGAATATAATCAAACTAAAATATGGAAGTTTCATTTAATACTTGTATAAGATTTTTATTAGTTTATAAATTGCTACCCTTATTGTAACAGTATATAAGTATTATTTATAAGAAATCTCATATAGCCTTTGTCGATAATAGGTGAAAAACATATTTATTAAACAATATAACTGTTTTTTTTTTAATGTTAATTGTCTTATACTATTTTATAATTTTTGTAAAATTTTATATCTAAAAAGTTCTAGTAGAAGATAATTTCTATTGGTATTGCGCAACGTATTATTTCTGTTATACAAAGCAAAAAGCTTAAATTAGTAATTTGTTATAAATACTTATATCGATATTACCTGGTGTTAATTCTGTTATATAAAAAATTCTATGTTTCTCAATTTTTATATTGATCAGACCAATTTAATTAAAGTTAAGGAACCAAAGTTAAATTTTGCGTCGTTCGTGTGCAGATTATAAAGATCAGAAGTACTTAACTTAAATGCGTATAATAATGGTATCGCTTAAACTTCATGAATACAAGTGGTGTAACTTAACTCGAGCAGTCTGTTTTGACAGTCCTTTTGAAGGTGGGCCTCAATTTGCATGAATGAAAGTTGCTCAGATATACGAAAGCCTCTACTATTACTTTCAGAATATTTCTTTTACTAGCGCATCTCAACAATTTTCAGCTGTAACTTAAAAAGGACTATGTAAGTTAAAAAGATTGCTTATGATTTATGTGTTTTATAAACACAGGGACAAACTACTTTTTCGTTTTTGTTGTTAGAAAAATCTTGTATTGAAAATATCTTCTACCTTATTGGTAGGAAAAACACTTGGCCATGAAACTGTATAATATTTTCCTCTAGTTTTTAAAAAGAACGACCGGTTTAGTCGATGTAAATTTAACTGAATGAGAACCTGAAATAACTTCGAGTTAAACAAGTAAAGGACATAACTATCTCTCTTTAAGATTATGAAAGGACTTGAAGTTACGACTAAGCTTTGTGTTAAGTGATGGCATCGATGATAACGTTTATCAAATTCTGGGATTAGCTAATAACTTTGAAATCGAATAAAAGGATTAAGATTACGCTGAGTTAGGGCTATATTTTAATAAGTCGTGCTTGTGATATATCTTTAACTGTGGCTGAAAATGTGATCCTAATTTCATATGATTAAGTGATGATGATAAAGCATACTTAACTATAAAACTTAAACTCTTAAATGATATAGTATAACAGTAGAAGTACCGTGATGCAGCAATTACTTTAGATGCATTGTAGTTGAATAATTGTCATGCTAAGTAGGTTCGGTAAAATCCTGTCATCGTCCAAAAAAATCCTATTACGTCTAAAGAACTGTAAGGTATACTAAAAAAAATGATTTTCCTTAAAAAAAATATCCGTAACGTGTTTGCTTATTAGTTGAATCAAGCGTACAGTATATATTCTTTTGATCGGAACCTTACCGCTCAGCTGTAATGAAACAACAACGAGTTTAAATAACAAGATGAAGCGGAATTCACCTTACTACGTGGGGATTGGGCTAGGCCTGTGTTCAGCAGTGGGAATGTATAAGTGAATGATAATGATTACAATCTATATTTGAACATATCAATGATGTAGTTGGTAGCCATGCGCTTGGGAAGTCGAGATAGCCTAGTGGTTTAACCGCCTGCCTTCTACTCCGAAGGTACCGGGTTCGAATCCAACCAGCACCAATGATTTTTTCAATTAATGTACAGTTAGTATTACAATATCATATGCTTTAAGCCATGTATCAAATCGCGTTGCCATAAACCTAAAAAATAACCGTACGCTTGGTATCAACACGGAGGCTTATACATTCGTTAGGGTGAAAGACCAGTTAGAATATCATTATCACCAAAGCTGGTTAAAAATAAAGATAAAGAAAGAATAATTTTTAAGACAAGAACCTTTTCTGGTGAGTCACCGCTTCTTTCGTAGACCGCTTGTTAAGTTCAGGGAATTAGTAGAACTTCTTAAGAAATATTGCTGAAGTCCTTAAGATATATAATAAGCGGTATAGTTTACATGTTATCAACATCATAAAGTTCCCTTCTTCACAGTCTTCAGCTGTTCTTTTCAACTGATGGTTACTCCCAAGCCACTGTTTCAAAAGATTTCTTCTTTTTATCTACTAATATAAAGTTTTCTGTAAATTGTGCTCACCGGCATCAACCTCGGGACCTTTAAAGGATGATCGTCGCAGACGTCAAGAACACGTAGTACACATGTTATATATGACAAAAATAATATATAATATTAAATCTTTGCCATAGTTTTATATTTAGTACGATGGTGTATGAGAAACAGAATATTTTTGACGAGAATGCATCACTATTTTGTGATTTAGCTTAGATGTGGCGTTAACCTGATGGAAAGTTATACCCTTGTCTACAGCAAAATGGTATACACATCACCATATTGTGCTTATCGCCTTGAAAGGTAATGTGTTAAGGCTCGTTATTCTAATAATTTGAATAGATTACAACGCTTTTTAAACCGGAACACGGTAATGTTTGCACTGTACATGTTTCCTGCAAAAGGAGTTGTTCCAGTACCTTCATAGACAGTCTCGGGCAATAGAGATCTTCCGCTAGTAAACAAAATCTACGTAGGGGTCATCTTACTGGTCTCATTTTATTGTAGTGTAAAATAAGTTACTACATACCGTTGGTAGGCCACCGCCTAAGTCGGTGCCACCGCAGCCTATTCTTACCGACAAATAGTAATGTGCGAATATTACTGTGTTCCAATTTGAAGCGTGCTATATACTAGTACTGGGATAACGAAATTTTAACACTTTGTCTCAAAGCGACGAGCGCAATGTGGTGCTTTGTATACCATCTTAACTAGCGCCGTTTTATGACTCTTCATGTTATTTACCATCAGGTGAAAGCATCGTTCGTATCCTCACCTCGTTTAATAAGAAGAAACTGTTACTAGTGCACCGCTCGCCGCTGTTTGTTCAGACACTACAAGGATGGGAAATTTATTAATGAAATTCAATTAAGTCCAGGTGCGTCGTGTCGGTTAAGGTTGATCGCATGAGTATTATTACAGGAAGTCCTCTCCTTATGTTTGTGCTCCCCTGGGGATTAATTATTGAAACAGTGAGTATATACTTTTTATATGAAAGAAAATGAGAGAGGAATACTGTTCACTTTATGTAGTAAGACTTTGAATTATTAGTATAATTTTAGCAAATTCATTCATCTGAAGAATTATATGTATGCGAGATTTTTGTTAAAGATTTTGTTAAAATAACAATAAAGATCTTTATGTATTTATTTTTATATATATTTGTAACTAGAACTGTATATATTTACAAATACAAACATATATATAGGTACGTTCAAATTTTTACTTTAATATATCACCTAGTACAAAATTTCCCACTTCCTAGATTGACTGGCAGAAAATGACAGTCATTAAGTGTCCCTTGCCTATTGGACCCTAATTATAAGCGTTCTAATAATAATTAAAAAATCCACATGATATATTGTCTTTATATTATCAGCATTTTGAGAGATTCAGCCTACTATATTACTGCCTACCTACTTCTAGTGTTTACCTCCTGCATACCTAAATCTAATTTCAGGATTTTTATAAAGTCAAGCATGTCAGTTTTTTTTTTTGCAAAAATATAAATCAATGCCTCGATCCCACCTGGTGTTAAATGATGATGTAGTCTATGTTGGTAAAGCACATTAACCTAGCAAATGAGTAATCACTCTTTTTTTTAATAGTACAAAAGATTGTTATTAAACGTTGTGCATATTATACTGTTGTCGGATAAATGCTGTGTATGGGTTCAGCATGTTATAAGTAAACCTAGTTTCATACTAAGCGGACAAAGAGGTTAACATACACAAGGGCGAACTCCTTACACTTTAGCACCGTCAATAAATCAAACTCGCCGCAAGTAAACGGCCCAATTGTCGGCCATTCCTCGCAGCGATTCGTGACACGTATACCCGGCTTAAATATGTTTTATTCCGACAAAGGAAATGGTCTTCTGCTGCTCTATTCACACACCGAAGCCTCTGTGTGAACATTTTAGAATATTTCAATTTTATTTCTATAGAAATATTATAAAAGAGAATTTATAAACTCATAAATATGATGACAAATGGACATGAAATATAGTGTGAAATACATAGAGAAAAACGTAGTACACTTAACTTGAGTAGTTTAATTTAAATTAACAGACTGCCGAGTATAAACAAAGTTGAGAGTTTTAATTTAACAAGGAAAGAGTCTGCTACTAAAAATATAAAAAAACAAGAAGGGACCAAAGAAAGTAAAGATTGGAAGCATAACAAAATGATAGTTAATGTAGGAAGGAAAACGAATGCTCGACTGCAAGCAGACTATCCGTATTTTTTATATGGCAATGCGACTGAACGTAAGTGATACAATTGCCCATAACAATGAGGCGTTAGTTAAGATTGTATACACAGCACCACATTGCGCTCGTCGCCTATAAACGTAAGATATTAAGTCTAGTTTCCTCAGTAATTTCAATAGCTTACTTTACTCGTATTTCGTAGATTAGTCATGTTTGTTAGTATTGTTTCTCTGCTGCAATAGGAGCTGCGGTGTGTAAGTTAGAGAAATATGAAGCAGATGTAATTTATCGTTGTCAGTTTAAACTATAGTAGTAACATATATATTTTTATATTTGTTACAATAAAGGTGATAATGGTTAATGTATTTGTCTGATAATATATTAAAAAAAAAATATTATTATTATTTTATTAACATAAAAAATAAAAAAGAAACCTATCCAGGTAATGTTATAGCCTTAGACCACAATTGTGATTACCAACGGGGCCGCTACATATTATATAAGTTTCATATGAATAAAAGGCATTTGGCTGCAACTGGATACGTGTAGCTAAAAAGCAGGCTAAGTAGCATAGCTTGGGAGAGGCCTAAGTCCAGCAGTGGACTGCCGCAGGCTGTTGATGATGACGATATAAATAAATAAGAAAAAAACTTTCTACTTCAAGTGCTCTAATCAGTGTTTCCTACTATACTTACATAAGTTAAAACGAGAGTCGCAGCCTATTTATCAAATATATGTAAGACGGTTGTAAAGAGAGTTATAAAGAAAAATAAATAATAGTCTTTAAATGTAAAAATGAAATTGTAAGAAAATGTAAAGGATAAAATAAATAAGAAACAAATAAAATATACCATAACTAGTTAGGAACAAAAATAAGGAACAAATGTAACAAAACCGACAATAAATGTAAGATATTAAAAGCAAGGTAGAAAATGAAACAAGATATTAAGGTAAAAATGCAGCGAAACTAGTATGAGAGGCCATGCATGAAAGAAGAAGAAGAACAAAGGATAATAGAATGAAAAATAAAATGAAGCATGAAAGCGAAATAGAGATAGTAGGGAACTTAAAAGAAAGTAAAGAAAAAGATTAGAAAGAAGAACAGAAAATCAAGTCTTAATACATCACGAAGGGGAAAAAAAAACTACATATACATGCGCAAATAAATTCAGGTGTGAGTATCGATTATAGTACGGTTGACGTATACGGAAGTAAGCTTAATAGTAATTTTTATAAATTCCTCAAATACCAGGTGAAGGTACATATAAATTTATTTCATAACAATGTTGAGTAGAATTCTTATAATTTTAACCTGAGTGTAACAAAACGCATAATTTGCTTTGGGACTTGTTAAATATTTTTCTTTTCAACTTATACTTCCAGTTATTTCCCGAGCCTCAATTTTCGACGATAATTAATATTCTCTTTTAAATTTTCTTTAAATGCTCCTTTCGCAGCTACAAAAGCTCATTTCGCACAAAAAGCCAAGCGTGAAGTTTCATTAATTAAAAGCACAAAAGGAAGAGTGGCCGGTGCTCTTAACAAGCGCTAAATAATTGCATTTAATTGGAGCTGATGTAAAATGTTGTACATTGCTGGCGGTTAGCGGTTCGTTGTGTACCATACGATCGTGATTAGTACCAGTATCAAAAATTATGATGTTCACATCTAGTGGTCATTGTAGCTTCCAAATGTTGGACCACGTTTTAGAAAAGTTTGTTCCAGGATCCAATAAAATGTATTAGTTTTTTCGATTACACCGACGATGACTACATTGTAACTAATACGACTACATTTTAACGACAACGAGACGAATAAAGCGATACGCTTGCCAATAACAAAGTGGCGCTGATTAAGATGATTATAAACAATACCACATTGCTTTCGTCACTAGAGACATAAGGTTTTAAGTCTCGTCACCCCAGTAATTTCACTAGCACACAGCACTCTTCAAACCGAAAGTCAATAATGTTTGCTGTACTACTTGGCAGTAAAAATAGGAGCTGCTGTGGTACCTACCTAGATGATCTCCGGCAAAAGAGACCTAACAGTAAAAAATATGCTGCAATAATAATACTTTACCGGTGATTGGTTTCTGTACTCAAAACTTTATATATTTTTTAATTACGGTATTCGTAACTATATATATTTTTGACATTATTTTTATATAAATACGATCCTCGTACAAAAATTACTAATTATATCTACATACTTCCGGTATTACCAGCCAACCGGATATTGGACCAAAGGTTACCAAGTACCTTAATGATGCATATTTTTGATACCTTTATCCACCTTCCGGTTCTGGTCGACTAAATGGAAGTTGGCCAAAATTTCAATACGGATATAAATCGGATATAGATATACCGCGAAATTAATAATGACAGCAACGGCGTCTCTCAAACCAGCGTTTATTTATAATTATATTGGATAGCCAAAAAAACAAATACACCTATCAATCTTTTGTTAAAAAGCAACGAATGAAAGATATTACTTGAAACGTTTAATTCAGTTGAATTGCTGTGGCGTGAGTAACACTGCATCGTTCCCCGGCAAACACTTTCATGAATTACAGCTGAAAATATTTCATCCGCGATATAAAATTTTACAGCAGCACGCTACAGCGGGAAGGCTTTGTTCGGCCGGATGTCGTGTAACCGCACGCATTCAATACCGCCCGCTATAACTTCATTATAGTGTGACTTGGTTTAACTTAAGACCATGTAAAATACAAAGCAAATAACACAAAAGCAGCATATAGAAGAGAATAAATATATATATGTATTTCTTCACATATTATTTAAATCAATTGGCAACATCGAGTTAGGATTGAAGATCAAGGTAGCCCTAATAGCATCCGCTCTATGATAAGTGAAGGCAGAAGTCGCAACAAGTTTATAGAATTTATTAAGAATATAATCAAGAAAACAATAGTTAAAAATAAACATAATAAATGAAATATGACAACAAAAGTATGGATTGTAAATATAATTAGACAGAAATATTAAAAAACAATATAGAAGAAAAAATAAAATATAGAAAATAGGCAGAACAACTACAACTAGTGTTCGTTCTACTGGTCTCCGCTACGGAGACCGTCTAGGTAGTAACCGCCGCAGCTCCTATATATACTGTCAAATAGTAACGTGCAAACATTACTGTGTCCCGTTTAAAAGGAAGTTGTATGCTAGTGAATTTACTAGGGTAACGAGACTTAATGTCTCAAGGTGATGAGCGCAATATCGTGGTGTATTTACTATCTTAACCAGCGCGGTGTTGTAATAGGTGAGGGAGTCACTTACCAGGTGAACGCTTTATTCATTCCGTTAAAAAAAACTGTGGATGTTTTAATTTTTATCCTACAGCAAAGTTTTACTATCTATTCTACTCTCACAATATTCTTCAGTAACATTATTTTCTTAAACGGACACACCAAGAACAATTAAGATCCATTCCGAATGAAAGTTTTAACGACGCCGGAGAATTACTTAAAAAGAGCATTAAGATGGTAATTAAAGTATGAAAAAAGCAGGTGGGAGCGTAACTTGGAAACGGGAATGGAGCGTTATGTTAAAAAGAAAGCGAAGTGATAAAACGTTAGTGAAGGATTGAGCATGGAGAGAGTTAACTTTAAACGCTTAAGATTATTGCATTAATTAACAAAACCTACAAAAAAATAGAGTTGAAGATAATCTCCTTCAATTCTCATTGGACCAGCGTAGTGAAAGATGGTCCAAATCACCCTTTTAATGGAGGATATTCAGCAGCTTTATATCCAGCAGTGGACGTGGATGGTCATGAAGATAATATTAAAAATGCTGAAGACTGATGGTAGATCTCCGTTACCGGACTACGTTTAGGTAAGCACCACCGCAACTCCTATTTCTACCACCAAATAGTAATATGCAAATATTACTGTGTAGTATTAAGTGTGCTGTACGCCTTTATAGTTACTAAGGTAACGAGACTTAGCAACTTGTTTCAAGGCAAGAACCAGTGCAATGTTATGGGCAAGCGTATCACTTACTATCAGGTGAACGCTTTGATCGTTTTGTTGCCCGACGACAAAAAACTGGCGCTTAAAGGCCTTCTATAAAGTGGACGACAATCTGATGAAGATTATTGCGGAGGCCTGTATTCATTATTTTACCTGCATCTTTACCTCTGACTGTCATAGAATGAAAATAATATAATTTGTACATGTTTAAAAACATTAATATTCAATGAAGCTTTAGTTTTATGGTTTAGTTAGTTAATTATAGAAATAATTAAAAACAATGAATCGTCCCCATGTCTGGTTTAATTGTAGTTTTTGTACACAAGTGTCATTAGTGCGGGCCTGCGAATAATTTCATCGCGTCTGGCACAAGTTTATTGATCGTTAACATTTAAATATGTTAATAAACTTTATGTACTTCTGATAGTATAAATAATAATAAAAAATAACATTAAACCATTATTGTGGCCGATTAAAAATTTTAGCATTTTTTATATCAAAATACAAAGTTTTTTTAACTCCGAAAATAGTAACGCTCAAACGTTTATAATAAGAATGAAGTGATGCTATGAATGACGTGATCATTGATCATGTAGACTGAAGACCTTACAATTAGCAAAACCATGTATCTTGGCATCCAACTAAGTACTTCTATATTACATAGCAGTTAAAATCAAGTTAAAAAATAGTTTATAAAAATAGATAACGTTATTCGTATTATTAGGTATATGAATGAAGAGTTCCCACACAACTCATGGGACCTAAGACAACCTCAAGGAGAGAAGATAGCTACAATCCCCTATTTATTGGGAAAAGCCAATATCCAGCGTTGAACTAATGATAATATCGACTGATGATGAATAGAGTAGAAAAAACATATTCATAATCAGTACTACAGAAATCAAAATCACATTATTTCCTTTGTTGTCTTCTACCTCTTTTTGATCGCGAGGGAAATCTTCTAACGATATCCTGGTTTTGGGGGAAGTTGATGTTATGTAGGATTTATACCCACTAAAACCTCCTCAGTTATCATCCTCATTGCATTGCAAAAGACCTAGGGATCTCCTACGGAAGTCACCAGAACCTCTCTACGCTGATATATATATATATTTAAATATATCCATACACAATTTCTTCTATTTGTTTGCTTGAAATTCGGTCTGTATTGTTTTCTGTGTTTATGTATGCTAATTATATCATTACTTATAAAATCTATGTAGGTATACATATAATCATTTATATATGTTTTTATTTCTTTTGTTTGTTATATTATATATTTCAGAAAATAACTGATAAAGTTGTTTTAACAGATTTACTGTCCATAACCACGTGTATACTATTTCTATCTAAATCCTGTTTCCACAAAATGGTATTTTAACTTTCTAGGAATGTAAACCTACATAAATTTTATCCAGCTAGTGTATATATTTTTAAATCCGTTTCGTATAGAATATACATGTCGATTAGTTTATTTAAAACACAGCTATTGGATAGTTTGTAGGTTTTATTTAAAAGTTTCTATCTGACTGAAATGTTTACCGATTTATCCAAACGTATATATATCAATTGATTGGTATAAATTTTGATATATTGCGGAGGTATATTTACAGAAAAAAGTATAATGTACTGTTTTCTTTTGGTATTATATATGAAGATAAAATTCTTTTCACTACGCCGTCCCTACTCCGCGGGAGATACAAATATGCCTATTACGTTGCGTATTGTCTTAAAAAATGCCTGAAAGAGAAACCGACGCGTACAACGGAAACATTTCATTATTCATCCTGTACGCAATTTTTTTTCAGGAAATAAAAGCCTGCCCTCGGTCTGTGAATCTTTGATAAATACCGACACATTTCCATTTCCTCCTCGTGCCGGTTTTAATTATTTTCAGTTGTAAGGTAATCTCACGCCATGTAGAGAGGCGAGAGATGGTGAAGCTTGTCCAGAATATAAAATATGTTAACAGCAAGCAGAGTTAAAATTTAAGATATTTGCTGTACTAATCGTTTTAAGATGTAATTTAGGAAGTCTTATTACCTAATATATTACTAGATACATAAATTCTTCCAATTGATAGTTGTTAGCTACTGTTTGATAGTAGACATAAGTTGTCATAGCTTGTCTAACTGAAAACTCTTAGTAGCTGTTGTACCCTTTAAACTGGAAAAGAAGTATGGATTTTTTTATAGTAAACCATTACTAACTACTACCTAATAGTAGGAGTAGACTTAGCCATTTTCGGCATCAAATATTTAATAGAAAAGAAAGCTATTATGAATTTCGTAACAAAGAGGGAGCCAGAAGGGTGACCTGAAGTTTAACACCTCTCCCTCTCCGCTGTCTCGTCCGTTTATGTAGAATTACGGTAATTTCCATGCAAATTTTAAATTCTCATTATACTAAGAGGACTTTACAAACAACGCTAAAAGATTTCGCTTATGGTGTACTAAGTCCTCGTGGAGATATGATGAAACTAGTAAGATTGTATAATAGACTATTAATGCTTATACAGATATAGAAGGACGGCATAAATTATAATAAACTTTATCTTAAACCTAGAGTAAATATTTTTATATTATACTAAACGAGCGAGACGTTCACTTTATGGTAAGTGATACGTTTGTCTATAACAACGCGGCACTGGTCAAGATGGCGTACACAACACCACATTGCGCTCATCGCATTGAAACATGTAGTGTTAAGAACCCAGTAATGTTTGACAGCTGCAATAAGAGGTACGTTAGTTTCTACCTAGACACTGTGTCTGTATACCTACCACCAGTAAACAATAAATATTACTGAAGTATTAATTTCCTTAAGGAACAAGCCAATGGTCTTCTATGAAGAAATCGGGTAAAGCAACAATCATCATCAGGATGCCATTCGAGCTATCTCGGAGACGCTACATCATTGAAGCTTCATTCTACACATAATATCGTTGTCACGTGATTGTGTGTGGTATTATACGAGGAGGGATGAAAAAGTAGTGAGAACGGCACAAGTATGTATCAAGGAGTACAATACTCCTTGATATATACTCCACTGTTACACAGTAGCAAGGTGGGCTTCTCAATTTCGAGTAGAGAGAGCGGGCACGGAAGACGAAAATCATTGCGGCAGTCCATCGACTTTAGTCACTCAAGAATATGTTGCGAAAGTCAAGAAAATTGTATTAAGCGAGCGAAAAGTTACCATCCGTTACTTAATTCAAGACACGGACATTTCATATTACAGTATTCAATCCATATGAAACAATCTTTTAAAATGGGAAAAGTCTCAGCAAGATGGGTGGTAGTGGTGACGAGATTGTTAACCGACAGTAAGAACCAAAATGGACTTGACATTTCCAAAATATTGTTGGGCAAGTTTCAAGAAGATTCTGAAAACTTTTTCTCTTTTCGTAATAATGAACAAACAGTCATTATATTCTATCTCATTCTCATTACTTTTAGATCCCTCCTCGTATTAAACAAAATACTTCTAACGTACAAAATTTAATTGCTTATTTATCAGAAATCTATCGAAAGTATATAACTATGACTGTAAAAAATTGAGGTAAATTAATATAGGAGTAAGTTAATCGCCGTTTCCGAGTAACTTCTTAAGATGTTTATTAATTCCCTTAAAAGGCTTTGCGAAAATGAAAATTTTGAATTCCAAGTTTTAAGATCACAACCGACTTATTATACTTTAGTTTAAAACTTCGTCTAATTACATTTCTATAGGGATTCCATTTGGAGAAATTTGTGGGAGTAAGCAGACGTTTCCCAGAAAATTTCGCAAGTTATACTGAAATGTTATATTTTAAATGAAATTACGAGTTGTTACTAATGGCAAAATCTTCTCTCGAACACTATATTAATTTTTTTTAACGACAAGAAGAAGATACTCTTATCCATAACAACGTAGCGCTTGTTGCGATGGTATACACAGCACCTCATTGTGTTCGTTGAATTGAGACATAATGTGTAGCCTTGTTACTCCAGTAATTTAACTACCTTACAGAACCCTTCAAACCGGAACACAGTAATGATTGCAAATTACTCTGTGCCGACTGTACCCACGTAGACGGTCTCCGGCAACAGAGAGATACTACTAGTATAGTTATTCAGCGATTTCTTATTTACATATCTAATAAGTTATTGACCTACTTATTAACTGTAGTATCATCGACCTATTTTCTAACAACTGAACAAAACATTAACTTTCTGCCTTATTATCGTCATGGTAACAATAAATGAATACGGAGCATTATATGTAAACAGAGAGAGATGAAGATGAGAGGAAAAACTTAAAATATTGGTTTGCGATGAATTTAATCTGTATGGAGATGCGTTAAAGGGGATATAGAAATATGTAAAGAAAAGGAATGAAGAAAAATATGAGGCTTGAAAGGGCAAATAAATTTAGAGAAAAAGATAACCGAAACATGAGAAAGACAAAACAAATGATAGAAAAGGCCCTTATCCTCAACACGGAGGGGAACGATATAAGAAAAATACCAGCGAACGTCCTTTTGCTCTTGTCGCTTGTCGTAAAATAAAAAAAAAACCTTTAACAGTTGTCCAAAACGTAATAGCTTAAATTGTCCCCCGTTCGTATGGTCTCATTAAAATGGTCGGCGCTGGTAGCTTTTAATAAAACTTACTGATGAACGTCCGCTTTGAAATTCCACACTAGCATTCTTTTTAAAAGCTTTCTATGTACACTTTGTGTTGAATAAAAATACCGTAACATTATTTAATTTTCAGCTAAACTCACTATATTTTATACTACACCGTTAACCAATGACTAAAGAGAGAAGTGTAATTGGTTTTATCAAATTTTTCTTTCTATAACGAAATATTATTGATCAATTTGTTTTGTATGAACGGTGACTAATGGTGTAGTAGTGTTGTTAACTTATTATCAATATTTTATTTTACGTTAAGAATATTAAAATATTTTTGTTGAATTCTATACTGAAATGATATTATAGTAATACTTAGTAATAGCTTATTAAGCAGTGAACAGCTATTGACGAAACCAATATGTACGTAATACTACGGTTATGCTACACTACTATCTTGTTCTATGTCCTTGTATGAAAGGTATGAAATATATTATTATTCATTAAAAGATTTTGATACAGAAAAATGTACTATTTATATATATAATGTTATAAATAAACTTTACATTACATATACTATGAATAAATTTCAGTTGAATTAGGTTATAAATATAACATACAATGTTTTGTGTGTATAATTGCAGTAGGTCCATAATAATAAAGGTTAAATGAAGAAAGATTTATTTATTCTTTATGTACACTTACACGTATATATATAAAACAATACTATTTAATAAAAGTAACATAGTGTCA
>DWLS01004243.1:0-14300 GCA_018246255.1 Pachliopta kotzebuea | reverse complement strand
TATATATATATATATATACTAAAAATACTATAATTTTCTTTTCTACAATGGAATAACGTTTGACTTCAATTATGCACAATGGGGGCAATAACATGCTTGATTTAAATACTTTGGTACTCTTACCATACTTCGAAATACATAGTACATCAATTAATCCACAAAGCAATAGGAATCAGTCCTAACTAGAAGTATGTATAAAAGTGAGAGAAAAAGAACTAGAAAAAAAGAACCAAAGAACTCTCCAAGTTAGAAAATTAGCGGTTAGCCGTTGGAGCTAAAGTACAAAATGTGAGGACTATATTGTTAAATATAGTGAATATGCGTACCTGGCATTCGGCGTCCAGTTCATTGTCCGTGTTGACGGTGAAGGTGCAACCGCCACCGACTACATCGGCAACTCTGGACAAGGATACCAGCCTCTCCATGCGTAGCGGTTGCGCAGTTTGATCCATATCTACATGAATATCATTCAAATTTATAAAAACAATTTAATTAAATGGGACTAAAAATAAACATTCTTTTACCGTTGATACAATTTAAGTGTTCGTAAAACGTTCAACACGTTATACAACAATGCATTGATTAAATAACATAAAAAAAATTAACCACTTAATGTAATAGTCTGTATTTATATAAAATCGCTTTCTAAATGGTAGATAGAGAGAATTTTTTTTATAGTAGCCACAAAAACACACCTTCATATACACATGGACCAACAATATTTTGTACACAAAAATATTCATTCGTTTTTACACTAGATAACATAAGTAAAAACCGTTGCGTGAGTGCTGCAGCTCAGTGCATTCTTCACCTAATGAAGGCGAAACATTGGTGGAATCTGGGTTATTGACATTTAGTTATTTGTTATAAAAGTTTTTTATAGTCCATTTTTGTACTCAATAATAGAGTACTAATATAGTCTACATTCGTTATATTTTATAGAGATTCTGGTTTTTCCAAAAGGCACTATAAATAATAGTTTTCAATTTATTCATTCATTACATAAAAGGTACAAATTCATCAACGGAGTTTTATTTTTGTCTCTAGTATAAAGGCTTTTATGTGTCTTAGGAAAAACTTACTTAAAACATTTCTCACATAGCTCCTGGACGCGAGTACTGTTGTAGCTGTTGTCGTAGAATGTAGAGTGTCTGCTGGCGTTGTTGTTGTGAATTCTAGCGTCGTTTTATGAGGTCCTTTTTCTAACATGAATTAAAAAAAATAATAAATAAACGTAAATTAAGAGTTCTAAAATTATTATATTGATCAATAATTGCAACTGGTTATAAACTCAAAATATGACAACCAATAAAAAATTTTGGTATTGACTGTTAACATTTTACTGGTAGTGTTTATAGGTTGTAGATCACCATTGCCGGAGATCGTCTAAGTCAGTTTCCCAAAGTGAGGCGTAGGCTCCAGAGGGGGACAAGTCTGTCATTTAAAGAGACAGTCCGAAACTTTTGAAAAAACTTGCTAATGTAATTTATTTCATATTTATTGTTTTTTTTTTATTTTTAGGGGGCATTAGATAAAAATCACAAGGCCTGAGAAAAGTGCGTGTGCGAGTCATGGATCAAGAAGGTTGAGAAACATTGGTCTAAATAGATGTCACAACAGATCCTATTTTTACCTCCAAATAGTAATGTGCAAACATTACTGTGTTCCGGTTTTAAGGGTAGTGTACGCTGGTGAAATTACTGGGGTAATAAGACTTAAGACCTTATGACTCAAAGAAACGAGCGCAGAGAGTTTACACAATCTTAACTAGCGCCACGTTGCTATGGGCTAACGTGTTATTTACTATCCGGTGAACGCCTTGCTACTCTCGGCACCGCATTGAAAAAATAAAAGTTATTACCATGTAACCACTCAGGGCCAAAAATTATGGTCAAAGATTATATGATCATAAAATAATAAATATATGAAGTTATTTGAAACTACCTTTTGCTGTCTTTTTCGCGGCTACATGTTGGGACGGTTTTAAATTCTGTAAATAAAATAAAAAAATGTGTTTAATGCTCGTGTAATCACATTAGTTTTAAAAATATTTGTTCTTGTGTCCTCGAAAGTATTTTGTAGTAAATAATAATTTTTAATATTAAAACCTACTTGTATTTGGTTCTGATCAGAAGGCGTTGCTCGATGCGCAGGTCCACCGTTAACATTAAATTTGCCATAATGTGGATAATTCGAAAACTTCTCATGCATTCTAATCTCTTTCATAGATAACAGCTCTTGATGCTCTCTGAAGTATAGCGCTGTCATGACGACGAGACTAAAAATATGTAAAAAGTTATTTAATCATAAATCAGAAACTGACGGAACTTTACAGGGTAAGCCTTGGCTTGTCTACACATTTTTTGGTATGGTACCTCTACCACCATTCAGAAATTATTGAAGTCAAAAGTCACCATAAATAGAATGAAAATTGAACCTTACCATATCGCCATTATAAAAATCAAAATTGTAATAACAATTTGTAAAAATTTATTTGAGACCAATTCACTGCTGGCATCTCCAAATCTATCCTTCCTTCTGCAACAAAATGCCAATTTGTTGTTTCCGTATGCCAAGCTATCTTCGTCGCGTAGCCATAGACATGAATCTTTTTGTTTTGACAAAACACTGTAATTATCATCTGGCAACTTTTGCACTGGATTAGATTCCAAAGTGCTCACGTAAGCGGGGAAGTTATCAGTGCTTTCTACTTTCTCACTTTTGCTCGTATGATATCTCACGCAAGTTTTGTTATAATTGTAGTATTTCCCATATTTAGCGTAGTTTCCGTGACAATTTTTGCATTGTTTCCTGGTGTATTTTGGTGAGTTATGACTTAGTTTATGACAACATTCATGGCGGCGGATGTTACGTGCAATGTCGCGTATTTGATCTATGGAAATGTTGCCATCGCTGTAAAACGATTTGGATGAAGTAGATAAACCGGAGAAACGAGAATCTGAAAATAAATTAATGTTAAGCATAATCTTAAATATAATAAATGCAATGGTTTGTATTAATAGATATTATGGAAAATAATTTTAAATGCACATACCATTACTAAGGCTGGAACGTACGCTATCTCTACGATGAAACCGTTTGCTAACCCGCTCCAACTGTTCGATACGCGATTCAAGGTGTCCTGTCACTTTGCACAACTCTTTCACTGCTCCCAAATTTTCCATGAAGATTCGGTCCTAAGAATAGTTGAATAACTGGGTAATAAAATTTAACGTGTTAAGGCCTCAATGCGACGATCACAGTGCGTGGTATATGTATATATTTTATTATTGTGAAGGCAGAAATGTCTTACTAATAGGGGAACGCGTTACTTCATCACCAACAGCTTGCGGCAGATCACTGCTGTACATAGGCCTCTCCCTAGAAACGCCACTTAGCTCGATCTTCGGCTATACTTCACGCGCTGTTATTATTGAAGAAAATTTCGTGTCGTACCTTATTAACGACGAGGAACTTGGATATAGTGTCGCCATTAGGAAGGGTCACATCGCCGGCCTCCTTCACTGCTTCCGGTATAACCCGTCTCACTTCCTGCGCGATGACACCGGTGTCCGCGTGAGGAGCTGCTCGCTGCGGGTCATGGCCCAACAGGCCCGAGTGCTCCGCGAATGACGAGTCGTAATTAAATCTAAACAGAAAATTTATGTTAAAATATATAACTATGTAAGATGTATTTATCCTACACCGATTTTGGTTTTGTAAAAATTGATGAGTCTTGAAAATACTTGAAGTGTGTAAACATGGCTTGTATTTGTACGTAAATTAAAAACAAACGCAAATAAAATTTTCACTGTTTCATGTAGATGAAAGACTGTTACTCACTTCACCACTCTGATACTCTGCACATTTCGGAGCTGTTGTGCTGTGTCGAGCTCCTCGATGTTGTGCTTGGCGCGGGCGTCAGACGGGTGTACGATGTGACCCATTACCTTTAAATTTCCTGAAACAATAATAAAATGTTATTTTTTAAGATGACGTTTGGTATATGACGCATTTATATATGTTTTTCTACTAACATCTTTTAGATTTATGTTCATACCATTTATGACGCAAGATTCGTCCGGACGGTCCGTGTTGATGCCCACGCGACCATTGTAGTGCACGCTATTGTCCGACACACCGCGCTGCCACCAGTTCTCCGAGCAGTCAGACTCGAATTGTCCAGGGTTAGACGCCTACGTGAAAATAAAAATGTTAGACGTAAGTGGAATATTATAAAATGGCTTAACCTTGTTCGCCTTTTTCTATTTAGAACCGCATAATTGGCTTTTGTTAGAAGTGTTTTCATGTCACCCATTATCGTCATCATCATCAACAACAGCCTGCAGCAGTCTGCTGCTGAACAAAAGTCTCTCCCAAGGAACGCTACACTTGGCCCCGTCTTCGGCTATACGAATCCAGTTGCTGCCAATCACTTTGCGCAGATTGTCGCGCCATCTCGTCAAGAGGCAATATGTCACTCACCCGCACTATAATACGATCACTCGCGTGCGCAGCGATCATGCAGTCATCGTGGGCCGCGTGAGCTCTCAGTGCCACCACAAGTTGGAAGTGTCGCTGGTCTGGATTTGGGCGGCCCTTCTTTCGCATGTTGTTGTTTGTCGTCTCGGCGAAGTGAAGACGGCCGACCGTCACTTTAGCGCAGTCGCGGCGTAACTCCACACTAAAATTATAACAGACACTCAGCATACCTTTTAAAAATATTACACTATTAATTTTAGAGTCTGTCATAAATTTTATATAATAATATTATTGCGAAAAATTATATACTTGGTTATATTAAATTAGTTGGATGACGATAAAGTATCGGGTACGACCGCATAAATCAGATGATAAGTAAAAACTGTACTTACGGAACAGGGTGAAAAGGTTTCTTTGTTCTATCCGATTGGCTTTGTTCAACTCTGACTTCTTGACTCGGATCCTCGGCCTAAAAGTGAATTTCGGTGGATACATTAATACCTTCTAAATTACTCCCCCTACATTAGTACCTACATAAATAGATAACATCTTTGCCAACTTAACTTATTAAATTGTAAACAAATATTATTATGACACAATGAGTTAACAAAAGGAACAATCTGATTCAGCATCACCATCATCATAGCAGCTTACATTTTTAATTCGGGGGTAACGTTATATGAGTCAAATATACTATAGTCCTTGTATACTCTAGTCTCTGAGATAAATAATAATATTTAGATAAAAACAGAAATGTACAAACAAAACAAAAAAGCAGAACACAAAATACATTGAAATCATATATAAATTCGAAGTTACTATTATCCTCCTTTTATTAACAGCTGGTTTTCCCGTCTGTTGGCAAGAAAAAGTAATAAAAACTTGTAGGTTGTGTTCGTATAGCATAAAGCGTCGTGCTTCCACAAAAAGAATTGATATGAATTTTTATTATTATAAAAATCGAGAAAATTTGTTATTAAGATATTATAACGAATTAAATTAATTGTATAAATATTTGTTATATTAAATTATTTGTACTTGCTACTTCGTCAACAGTTTATAACCTTAATACCTTTACACCGTAGAAATGTAGGCAGAAGTTATTAATTTTCTTAAAGCCTTCTGCAGTCTTCACATATTGAGCGTCTCCTTGCACTTGAATCTGACAGGTAACTTGGAAATGATTCTTCTTCTGACAGACGAAAGCCTCATCTATCTGTGAGTAGTTGAATCCTTTGTCCGCACCCACCACGTACGAAGGAATTGGACTGAAAAGGATAAAATATGACTAAAGTGGATAACAAACAACTAAACGATTTCATACCAGCAGAGTAATTAAACATACATATAATCAACAAATAACGGGAACAGTAAATAAAATTATGATGGAATAAATAACAAGGACTTATAAACACAACTTTTTCCTTACTCGATGTATTTGACTATATTTATTAGGATGATACTCAAGATGCAGTAAAGCTTTGTTATGCAAAATTAGAATCATTATCGCAACGAAACGCTATGCCTTAAATTTCAACAGATGAAAATGTAATGCGTAACTTACAGTGGTTTTAAATTGCAATCGTAGAGTAAATGCCAAGACGCCTGCTGGAAAGGCGCGAATCTTATACATTGCAATGGCGCTTCATCACCAGCTTCTGATCCATCTACAGATGGCGGTGCCGGGCGTACATTGTGGCTCACGCTTTCTGGAGACAGAGCTGCTGCAAGGGAAAAAAATAAATTCTAGCGATGCATTCAAAAATTTGTGCTGGAGGCTCAGCACATATTTCATTATAAACTAGAAAGTTTCAGAGAGTTTAACTTACCTAACGAAATAAATTAATTTCCAAGATACATCTTAAACAGATTCACCTTCACTATTAATCTGGTTCAGCGTGCCCGACCAGAACGATTTCGGAACAGAATGATTACAGTCCCAGATTAAAAATATAGGAACTCTAACCGAAAAAATCACCATCGCCCCTATTCCCAACGTACGGTGACGGAAAATAATAAATCATGGATGTCCGTTATATGAGGCAAGGAGTGAACCGCTGCGTCATGAGGACAGCGAAGGGCTCAACAAAACAGAAAATATTTGCTAATAAAAATAAAATTAAGTAAGTTTATATTTTATTTTATCATTACATTGAATCAATGTACCTGGCTCACATTTAATATCTTGCGAGTGCTTCCTTTTCTTACTGCTAGACTCCTGTAGATTTGTATAGACTGGTGTCAACGCGGCTGCATCATGCCCGAGTGCGACCAACTGCGGATTGATTATGCCCTGTTCCAGATCCGGCATGTCCACCCGCATCTGGTTGTATCGATTCTGATACGCAATGGGATCCAACCCTAAATCGTGACGCACCGTTCTTATACCCAACTCGACAATGTTCGGGTCCTGTGGTAATACTACCACATCGTTCAGGCCGCCCCTCAAGACTTCATGATCCAGATTATCAGACTTTAATTCTTCGTAAATATAATCGCCATTTTGATGAAGGATCTCGTGGGTGGGGATATGGTCGTGAACTAACATGTAGTCGGTGCCAAGGGTGTTCTGTGAGACAGCGATCGTGTGGGACACTTGTGTCTCTGAGGGACTGTAGGGATTCTCCGATCCGGAGTCCGGTGGACTTTCTGGCAGTTGATGGCCCCTGGAATAGTTTACAATTCGAAAATTAACTATATTATACTAATTATATATTATAGGGATATAAATTTAGTCTGTTTTGTATATACCAGAACGGATGTGTTAAATTGCAGAAAACTAAATTACAATGGCAACTTTTAATGTTGTAAAGTAAGAAAAATAAACATCTAATAAGTTACCCGATTCGACGCGCGTCAAGTGGTTGTGGTGCATAGCAGCCTTCGCCGACGGGGGCCATGAACGCCTCCAACTCGTCTATCAGTCCCGGACCTATAAAGACAAAGAAGTTTTTATTATAAATTCTTCTCAATAATCTTTTACACTCGTAAATTTTTCTCAAATAGTTAGTTTCATTTCTTTAGTTATTTTATTTCACAGTTGTATCGCCTCTAAGTCAAAACACAGGTGTTTTCCGCCATATTAATACACAGCTGTTTTATGGCAGAAGAAAGTGCTGGCATTTTTTTTATCAGTTACCGGTCAATGCTTGACTACGATCCCACCTGGTGTTAAGTGATGATGTGGTCTATGGTGGTAAAGCGCATTAAACCAAAAATCTTGATAGTCTGCAAAAGTACTTACATTATTGTAATACAGTATGTTAAAAACCACTATGTATAATAAAGAATATTTTAGTAATGTAAAAATTTTAACATGGAAGAAGATAATTTTCCTCAGACATCCTAAACAACTACATAGATATTATATATAATTATTATAATCTTATTTGTTATAATTTTATTTTTAATGACGTAAAACAAATTAAATAAATTATATTTTTACTATTATAACGTTAATATGCAGATGATGTAAGATATCTCTGAGAATAAGTCTTGGTGTACACATGTAGTAATCTAAACAGCGTAGAAATCTGTTAAGATGTATAAATCAACTTAATTATTAACAATAAATTAACATAAACATCGTGATTATATTAATTGTACACGAGTACCTTGCAATACCATAAAAATAAAATTGATTTACAAAGAAGAAACAAAGAACACGTGGCATTTTCCGTGAAGTGTTTTACAAAAGTAAACAAAGCTAAGAGATTACAACAAAGTTAGAAATATTTACAAACTCCGCTACACTATCCTAGCTCCCTGGTTTGATTCCAGGCCACGTGAAGTATAATTTGGATGATGGTAGGGTTTTCAACCTATCTAACAATACTATAAAACATTACTATAAACTGTTAATTAGCCGTAGAAGCATTTCTGTTTCCGCTGTAAACACACGAGAGAGACAGTATTCAGTTAGCGAACGCTTCATTATCAATCAACATCGTGTAAATAAAGATTAAGTGTGAAACCTTTATAGATGAAATAGTAAAAAAAAAATTTCATAATTCTCTTTTATCGAAATATACCTTGAAGTAATGAAAAAGTTGTGAAAATAGACCAGAAAGAATTTAAAACGTTTAACATGACCGAGTTTCGAGTCAACGCTATGTTTTTTTTTAAAGTTTATTGTTATGATTAAATATACTATGAATTTATTCAGAGTATGATAAAAATCTCTAATTTCGCATACAGGCTGCGTATTTTAGTTATTCAAAGACTATCGTAGAATATACGCCGAGTGAAAGGAGAGCCGGGGTGAACGACTGGCACCTACATACGTATTGGAACATCGCTCTGTTATCGAAACACTATTGTTTTCGTTGCACAGTTACAGTCCTACTGATCTGAATTACATTAAAATTACCTAGATTACTACTATTAATAAATAAATAAATGCTGGAAAACGAGAGCACAGAGACATGGAAATTTTAATTAATATCAATTAGCGGTTAATTAAGTTCCCGCCTGATGGTAAAGCGATGTATCCTTCAAAGTTTAAGATCACTAGTCTAGCCTAGAAGTAGCCTATCCACTATTTTATTCATTCCCACGTCGTACTTTGACGTAAACACTGACACAGGTTGACTATTCCAATACTTTCTGCTGCTCGCATTATGAAGGTTTTAATAAAATATTTGACTAAGCAGTGACTAATCGTTTACCTAGTAACAATGAAAAAGGACCTGGGTCACGCGGCACATGTGCCCATCATCAAATAAGCGGGGAACTTCGCAAAATACTGACCAGCGCTTTTATCATCAGAGAATACAGTAACAGTGTTCACTAACTCTATTTTAGAGCCACAGCTGTTACTATTATGCTAATTTCAGTCTTATTAGCTTAGCTGTGTATGTGTATGGGTCTTCGTCTGCGAAGTCACATGGTCTGTTGGCAAGTCTGTGTTATTATAGTGGTAATTCCAGCTGTGAACATAAAAGAGCCTGCGTGATTTTGACAAAGACTTGTCACGATCCACGGCCTTGTATCAGTTAATAACTTGTGCAATACAAGTATTAGCGAATTGTAAATATATGAAAATATACAAAAAAAATATATGGTCACATCACATCAAAACGTCTATTTGTTTTTGATCCCGGTAATTTCCGAACAACTAGATATATAAGCGGGACTTTCTCTAATACATATGTTATGCTTTAAAAACCACAGTAGGTTATTTTTAATGTCTAAATTATAGTTTATGTTGTTACAAATAAATAGTATAAGTATATATTGTAGTTGTTGTGTACGATTATTATTATTACAAAGTATTAGACTATGCTAATTTGCAATGTAACTTAAAATAAAGATATGTAAAGAAATAAAATTGATATTCACTGGCAATTCCTCTTCAGGGTATCATCAGTTAGTCTACAAAATGATTTGGTAGATAAATCTAAGAAAATATATATGTAACTAAATATACTACATAATAAAAACTATTGTAAATGTAATCAAAATCTAGAGTAAATAATTAAATATTATTGCTTTGAGTGGGTATTTTTTTAGTATAAACTAAGGCAAAATATGTTTCCTTTTATTACATTTTCCTTGTGTGTTCAAGCAAAAGAAACATGTAAATTATAATTAAGAGGCATTAAAATGTTTCGTTACATAAAAACAGTATTATTCAGTGGCTATTTCATTCCCCGATATGAGTGAAAGTGTTTATAAAAAAGAGTGAAGATCAATTCACTTATTTATGAGAACATGTTTAAGAAAGATTTTTTTTTTACTTAAGTATAGGTTAATGCTTGACCACGATCCCACCTGGTGTTAAGTGAAGATGTGATCGATGATGGTAAAGCGCATTAACCTAGCAAATGGCTATTCACTCTTTTCTTGAAGACACCCACATCAGCAGATCTAGAAACGCGTTGGATACTATTTCATATATTTACGGAATTTAATTTTAGTATATTTAAACAATTATATGCATAAATTGAGTTATTATTGAAATATAATACAGTTAGATGTTACAGTATATAAATACAGTTGAGGTTTAAATATTTTTGTTAATATTAAAAATTGATGTGTATAAAAATCGACTGTAAGTAGCAAGCTGTTTGTGTCAAATTGGAGAATCAATTGGATCTGCCTTTCAGTTAACCATTTTTTTATACGTTAATAGCTATTTTATAGTCTTTATATTCCAGATTTTACTTTTTATGAAACCATGCAAATATTAGTGTAATTATTTATTAATAGTAATTGCTAAAATTCAATTGGACACAGCACGAGAACGATTGACGTGAAGATCAGTGAAATCTTATGGACAAGAGTCAGCAGAAGAAGTAGGATTTTTTTTAAATGCATAGGTTAACGCTTCACCACGATCTAACCTGGTGTTAAATGGCGATGTTGTCTGTGGTGATAAAGCGCGTTAACTTAGTAAATGCCTATTCACTCTTGATTTGAAGACACCCTCCATCGCATTTGTTCGATATCGATGATGAAGCATTTCCGTTTTAATACTAGTTTAACTTAAAAATTTGTAAGTCAGATATATACCGTTGATCAGTACAAAAAAAAATTGTAGGCAGATGCATTTTCACGGCTGACCAGGTACTACAGCGGCGGAGGGCAGGTTTTCACACAATTTTGTTAACAAATTAGCGATACAGGAGGGTGGGCCTGACCAGTGAACCGCGTGATTTGTAGTTAATAGAAACGATACGCGATACGTTGGGGTGAAATATTGATATGCAGGTGGACGGTGGAAGGACACCGACTAAAGCCAGGTGCCAATATATTCCAAAAAATTTTTTTATGTAATCAAAAAAAATATATATTTTATTGGGATATTTACAGACAATTGTTAAACTCGTGAGATCCCATACGACTCGTCTCTATTTACTACATACCAAAAATTTTCTACATACGATATTCAATTTTGAAATTATATAGTATACTATATTCCATGAATTTAAAAGTGAAATATCAAAAAAAGTCAGATTTTCGATTTTACATTCCACGGTGAATTATTACACTTTAATTTAAAAGTTATTAGTCAATTTTACACGTTTGCCTACAAAACTATTTGGACAGAACCAGAATTTGTACATAATTTTTAAATTTCAATACTTCTTTGCACGGACCCATAATATAATAAAAATTAAAACCTGTATTAACAACAGTAGCGGAAAAACCAAAAAAAAAAAAAAATTATTCGCTACGGAGATCATCCGAAACGAATACTTATATAAACATAAACATCATGTAAAAAGTAATATAAAAGCGTTTTTTCCAAAACAGTCAGATCCTTAAATTTTTTTAGACACTGAAAATCAATAGAATTTTGGTTATATTAAAAAAATACTTTAATTAAAGAAGTTATGAATTACGTTAAATTTATAATTGTTAAAAACTTATTCTTGTTGGAAGTTATTAACTAATGTTGGATCTAAGACAGGTTACCTTGCTATGTAAATATAAAATACAGTATAGAAACTAAAAACAAATTAAGCATGTTCTCTTTTTATTATTTATTAAACATCTTTAGATACCTGTCTGACTAATCTAGATTAGGAGAGAACTAAAAAGACAACATTCCAGTCTTCCTTCTGTTTTCGGATGATATCCTGTTTGATGTTTTTCTACGCCCTTTTACTCAAGATTATACATTTAATTTCATCGTGCCACTTTTCTCCGCAAGAATATAAATGTGAGTACGAAATCGCGATTTTAAACCTTTTTCCATCTGACTGTCTAAAGAAGTTGCTCTTTATTGGATATGACGCATATTCCTCATATTTGAGGTCATTCAAGTCTAAGTAGGGCCCAAAAAGAACATATGTATTAGTAAATTACTCCTACTGTTTTCTTATAGTTCGTGAGGGTATTTGTTTCTTTGTACGAAACCTATACTTTATTTTATTTTCTAGTATTAGTAATCTCTTAATGAAGGATAGTAGTAGTACGATCCTAATGAATTTGTGTACCAACATATACACCCTTTTAGATCTAGATTTATTTTAACTTTCTGCGTCATTGCAGCTTCTAAGCTCGTCTTATAACGTAATTTAAGATAAAGTGTCCAAAGCTATAATGGAAGAAAAACAATTTAGCTGTTTACCGGTCATTAGTTAATTGCAATCAAAAAAACATTTCACTTTTTAATTAATCATAAGGTGGTAAATATTATGAAAAACCTTACTATATAAAAAGACATTAACGTTGCATATACTTGCATTTACATAAATATTAGTTCACGTAATTCTAAAATATTAAATTTTCTCTGAAATTAGGAAAGGTTATTTTACTAGCAATTAATCTTAAAACGAATCACTATTAAAAGACGTGGCTAATTAGTTAAACACTGTTAAACCAGTTTTAGTTAATTCTCCATAAATATCTATCTAGAAAAATCTGGTTTGACACATTTCGATTTATAGTGAATAAGATTGAGCAACTTTAAAGCCAGTTTTTAAATAGTGCTCAAAGTTATTACCGGGGACTAAATTTAATTTATTTTTACTATTTATAAATGATTTTGTAGGTATTAATATTTTTTTATTTGTTTTTAATATAATATAAAAAACGTTTTAACTGTTGTCGCGTATATTAAAAGAAAATAAATGTTAATTGATACGATAACAGTGACTTTGGTAATAATTTATTTATAATCATTTACCTTGATTTCTCCCCTGCAGCCTGTTAACGCGCGGGTTCTCTTGATTCCCTGGGTCTTCCATGTGCCAAGTATATTCCATTTTAGCGTTAAACAAACATTTTACATTCACTAACTATGTCGCGTCTACCACGAATCCGTAATGGTACATCGCGGTGATATATTTACACGATACAATGAGTTTTATTAACTAACCAATAGAGTATGAAATATTCAATTGAATTGAGGATAAAAGAGTCTAATAGAGCACTGCTACTGTTTTCACTTTCAATCACATTTCAGTGAAATTATTACGAGCGGCGAACCGTTCATTTATTAACATTAAAACTGTTGTCTTTAATGCGATTAGAAACCAGTGGTAATATTTATTTCATGCGATTAATTAACAATATTTATTTATATTAAAAAAAGTGCAATTAGATCAATGCGTCCGTCAATTGTTTAATCTTGGAAGGTACTGACAGTAAGCGTAGCATCATTTATTTCACCCCCTGAGCAGGAAAGAGTCACGGAATGGATCGGCTGGTGTATTAGAAAGGGATAGATATGTTTACTTTTCACCGTTTTCATGGAAGACCGTTGGCGGTTTCGAGCCAAACACCTGGCCAATCGGACGATTTTCTTTATCCCGCTGAAATAAATATGCGGCTTCAGGAGGGGTTGGTTTCTGCCTAATTTGAATATGGGGTGAAAACGATTTTCGATGTAAATGAGCTAAATACTGAATGTTGTAAATACTTGAACAATTATGCGCCAGTTGGTCGTGAATTGTTGTGAATAAATCGTGTATGTCCCGATCGAAAATAAGTCGTATAATTAAAATAATTTCAGTGTCTCGTAGATTTCTTAGAGTAGAAGGCATTATTCATATAATTTTATTTTTAGAACTACTAAGAGTTGACAAATAATGAAAATACGTTTGGGTGTATCAATCATCAACCTATAGACGCCCACTGCTGGACATAGGCTTCACTCAAAGATCTCTATTTCAATCGGTCATTTGCCGTCCGTGTCTTTATGGCTTCCCATCATTGTGTATATCAATTTAGCTTAAACCAATGGGATTTTAATTGAAGTTATTGATATTGGAACATCCCGGAAAATTAATTCTGTGCAGGACAGAACAAGAGATAGATCTGCGAGGATACGTAAAACCCCCACTAGTTCTAACACCCACGCCGACGGG